>OMKZ01015561.1:0-13244 GCA_900302535.1 Neoniphon sammara | reverse complement strand
GTTGAGTTCCCGATTCTCGATTTTCACTGGTGATTGGTTCTCAGCGGCCAGTTCAAACTCCAAAGAAGAAGAAGAGGATGATGACAATGATGATGAAGAAGAAGAGGAAGAGGAAGAGGAGGACGGGATGATTGTCCTCTGCTCCAACCAGAAGTCCTAAGACAGACTGACCCACACTGCAGGTCGAGGTCCAGAGGTTGATCTTCATGTAACAACAATAGTTGAGTTGTAAACCTGTTTTCTTGGACAGATTTTAAAAAAGAAAAAAAAATAGAGAGAAAATAATACCAGTATCTGTTGATTCGGAAAGAAAAAAAATATATATTGAATCAAATTCTGCTATCTTAGACTGTAGTTTGTCCAAAGTTAGGAGGGCGGGTTTCATGTCTTTATCTCTCTCTTTTTCTGTGTCTTTTCCTTAGTTTGATGTACAAGCAAAAGTAGTAGGTTATGAAATGAATGTAACCTGTCTGTGTACAGTTTTTAGACTTAAGGCGAGAAGATACTGATATTTGTATTCCAGTCTTAACGAAAACATGGGTGATGTGATCTCTCAATGTAGCCAAACTGGTTTGACAAGTAATACAATATCTGTTTCTTTTTTTTATGTGTCCCCAAATTAACAAGCCCCAAAAAGAGGCAGCTTTTTGCACACCGTCTCAGGAAATTGAGTTTCCCCGGTTGGTATATTATTTTTTTATTTTGTTTTAAAATTCCTTTCTATGCCACTTAGTGCTTTGTTTTTTCTACCTGCTTGCCTTTTCGTGTCCCGTTACATTAGAAAAAAAAAAAAAAAAAGAACTTTAACAATAGCTAAAGTCGATCTGACGTTTGATTTTGTTCGTTACGTTTAAGGGGCATGTGATTTTGCTCTTGGGACTTGTGTAAATGTTTTCCAAGTTCAACCCAAACCAAGGGGGTTGCGGGAGGAACGGCTTCAGGGTGGTGGCAAAATGGTATGCTTTGCTGGGACGACTTTATCCTCAACCTTGATTTGTAATTGCGATACACAGGGGTGAGGGTTGATTTCTCTGAGATACAAAGCAGGTCAAGCACAAGGTGTTGCATTGCAGGCATTTGCATCAGCGAATCAGCTTGAGAAATTGTTTGATATGGCGTTATTACTTTCCTTTGCCTCCTTAATGTCTTTTTCCACAGTCTAACTGCCACTTCTAGTTACTGTCCAATCCATAGAAATATTACCTTGCAAGGTGAGCACAAGAACAAGGTTTACAAATGGCGCACAATGTCCATGCATCAGTATGTTGCTTCATGCAATCAGTGTTTTATGGAAGTTGCCCTTTTAGCTATGGATACAGCAAACTAACCAACAGAGATAGTTAGATTTCAAATTTTCATTTGTTTTTGCTTTCAGTGATGCAGCCCCTTTTGTGAGTCCGTTACCAAATTAAACAGTTTACAGTCCGACGGATCCAAAATGTCCGCTGTGAAAAAGCAGAGGGGTGCAGCAGTGGCATCACGTAAAGGACTGACAGACGAGGGACGTTTGATTCATCACGTGTTTTGAGTTGCTCAGATGTGCTGGAAGTTGGGTGGTTTTTTTTGTTGTTTTTTTTGCTCCCAAACCTACCTTTAACATTTTTAATATATGACAACAGACTGTACAAAGTGCTCATTTTCATCAACTTTCCAAAAAGGGGGAAGGAACCAACCCACTATTGAGAGCAACAAGCTGTGGTTTTATACAAAAACATATATGCACAGTCAAATCAAGAATCGCTGTCTTTCTCTATAGCATGGCAAAACATACTGATTTCCAGCTGAAGTAAGTGGTTATAGTGTGTAGTATCCCTTTAACATTTCATGATGGGTCCTTTCTGAGTATACCGTTTAGCCACCCCCGTGGCCTCTGTGTCTATGTGTACATATGGTGTTCTGCCTGCCTGTGTCAATGTGACTTGGTTGTATCTGTGTCTAAGAAGCAACACTGGGGAGGGGGACGGCGCTCCACAAGGCATCATCACAAAGACTGCCAGCTAAGTATACAACTAAACACTATGTAAAAACTAAAAAATATATATACAAGTACACTTGAGAGTCCAGACTAGCAAATTGTGCCGGTAATCCATGCCTTTACTGGCAGCATTCCCACTAAAAATACTGGAGTGTGCTGACATTTTGTTGCCAATATCAGTGGTAAATTATCTGGAAATTTGCTCTGGAATTTGTTATTATTGAGTCCAGTGTGTGTGTTGTTGTCGTTGTTGCTGAGGTTAGCAGGCGAGCTCGGTGACGGTGCTTTCTGGATCCCCTTCTGCCAGCAGCTGAGTAGTACAAACAGTTCACTGTTGCCTACCTGGTCTTCATGTTGAGGTAGTAGGCGTAGCAATCAGGGATGGAAATTTAACTAGCCAGCGGTGAGCATTTTACAGCTTTTTACGGCTAGTGCCAAGTTCTCATTGGCCAGAATTTGAGCAGGCTCTAACGGAGATGGTACTGAGGTGACGGCCAAATATCGATGCCAGGCTAGTGCCCCGAAACCCTTCAGAGAATGCTGGGATATTTTGAATTTTACTCTGTTATTTTTTCCCCCTCAACGGATGCCTGTCACCTTATGGGGGAGAAATATTGAAACATGCTGATATTTGCATTACCTACCTGCACAACGACTTCTTATAAATTGTTAGCATTCCTCATTGAAACCAATGGGTGCCATGAGCAAATACTGCAGACTAGCTTTCAAAATGTCTTGGTGCTCCTTGAAATTCCATCCCTGGTAGTAACACACAGTCCACTGTTGCCTACCTTGGTCCCCTTTATGGTAAAGTAGTAGGCGTAGCAATATACAGTATACATATTCTATATTCTACAGTAAATATCATTATTTTTGGTCAAAACTGACAACCTGACAAAGATATGTTTGTGACTGTATGCATTTGTATGAATTATTTTAAAAGGAAATAAACTGTGGAAAGGTGAAATTTTTGGTTCGTCCCTGACTTAGATCAGAAGTAAAAGTTTTTTGGGAGGCCATATTATAATTTAAACATACAACAACAACATCTTGGGACATTCAAATTCAAAACCTCCTGTCAGCATTTAATAGCAATTAGCAAAACGGGACAGGAAATTATATTATAGTCTCAAATTATCAATCTTTCAAAATTCTTTCAATTATTTTTAAAGTTAAAGTTAAATGGTAGTAAATGGGAGTTTGAGAGTAATGTTTTTGTTTTATACTCTGACCAAACACTGGCCGATCTAAAAAATGGGAGCTGTTGGAAGGTGATAATTTCTCAGAAACAAAGGAATCAATTATAAAACCCTCTTGAATGTTTTTATAAGAAGCTTTGAGGAGTGTTTTGTTCAACTGACTTTAAAAAATCCGTCCCTTTAACAGCGGGTTTTTTCAGTGATCAATAGGATAAGCTCCTGAAATCCTGAACTTTCCTTTTAACAAGCAATATTGCTGTTGGCAAATTGTTGTATCTGAGTGACACTTAATTGTGGCCTTTCTGCCCAAAGTGTATAATTATACAGGGATTGTATTCATTAATTCTGAATGTGAAGTTACGGGTTAATTCCACTAGATGTCACTAGCACTGCTGCAAGACAGATACTGCAGAGAAAGACATGCAAGGCAGCTTCATCATCTGAACCTGCAATGCAATGTTTCTCACATCTTTTTAACATTTTAATTCATCTGCAAAACTAATGCATATCCATCTATGTGTGCTCTACAAGATATTTATCTGTGTCAACATTTTTTGGTCCCAAGCCAAGCACAAAATTATTGACTGTTCAAACATAAAGCCTAGTGTTATCAAATCAGAGGGCAAGCAGGTGCGATGAGAATGAGGCAAATGGTAAATTAATTTGGAATAGAAAAGTGTCACAATCGCCACCGTATTTTAATAAAACGTGCGTAATTTCTTTAACATAGACCTTTGGGTTCTACACAGTAGAGCAAGTTATCAAAAAACAAAACTTGTCAGCACTGTACCAATTTTGGCATTGATTGAAAGGCATCAAAAGGTATCAGATGTGACCAAATGTTGGACTGACTTAGCAAGAACCAAAATTTTCTTCCAGTTCGAAGTCCGCACCGTGGAAATCAATTGGATATGGTCTGATTCTGTTCAGAAAAGCAAATAGCATGTACCCATGTTTCTCCGAAAATGATGCATTCTGCTGCAGAACAAAATGTGCTTTCATTCAGCAAAGAAAGGAAGCATCGGGACAAGGCATCAGTTCGAAAATGCAAATTTCGAACGATACAAACAGCCTGCCTCCACAGGGCCGGAGAGCTGCTGCACAAGGAAACTGAACGGCAGGGCGATATTTCAGAAAATATGGATTCTTTGGTTCCTTCCCATAAAACACATGGACCTATCTCTCTGCACCTTCGGTTGTTATATTATGGGCCATTAATAATATTACTTTAATGTTGAGACTTTAATTGATCTCTTATAAATAACATCGAGTAGCATAGAAACTGTGGTCAGGGTAGAAATAAGGCAGAGTTATACATATAAGTCCATTCCTCAGTGGAAATGTATAATTTTGAAAGCCAGGTAATCCAGGTTATCATTTAGCTGTTTTCATCTATGACAGACATGGCAACCCATACTAGCTGTGCCCTCTCGGTCATGTGAGACCTCGTTTTGACCTGACCGTAGCTGATCTCTGGCATCGAAAGTGGAAAGACCTCTCTTTACCTCTTTCTCCCTCTTGTTCTCCTCCTTTATTTCTTTTCGATATCTCTCTCTCTCTCAGTCTCTCCGCTGCTTTCTCTTTTTCTCTCCTTCTGTCGCTCTTTCCTTTCTTCCCTCCCTTCCCTCCTTTCCTTTCTGTCTCCACTCGCTCTCTCTTTCTCTCTCTCTCTCTCTGGTTCTTCCATTCAGAATTACAGTCACTGGAACAGGCTCTCCGACAGCTGGAAACTCAAGATGTTTTAATCTAAACCTCAGGAAGCAGGATGGGAACCAGATGCAGTAAAACAGGGAGATGGCACGTTTCAATCAGCTCGTACGGGGACCTGAGAAGGGCACTGAGCAAGAGGGACGGGGAGTTTTTCTGAAGCTGCTGGAACTTTTAGGGAGGAAATAAGCGTCTGCACCAACCACCGGGTCAAAGTGTCAACAGCGCTGGCCACCGGGTTTAAAACAGCATCAAATATTCAAATCTAATCCAATTCGGAGGTTTTAGTCCGCTACATAATACAGCTCATTCAGCTCTGCACAGTCACATCTTCCGAAAGCCTGGAGATGAGACACAGTGACTTGTTGGTGGAAGGGGAAATTTTATGCAAAGGAAAGTAGATGACTAATGCTCTCCCTTCTCTGCATGCTGAGTAATTATCATCAGGCTGCCCTTGAGCAAGGCATGCAACATTACAGGCCACATTCTGACATTATAATTCACTTTTACAGACCGAGCTCCAGAGGGTGAGCGTTTCCCTCTCTCCCCTCTCTCCAAGTCATCTTGCCTTGTTAAAGGCCTGACTGTTGGACGAGGCATTTGAAGGCTTAAGTTTTGGGTTAAGATGAACAGCTGCGGTCAGTGGGTTCAAAATTTCACTGATCCATTCATTTCATTGCTGTTTTTTTTTCCCCCAAACCGAAACATGAAAAGGGGCAGGGCTCTGCAGGTGTCGCCCAATTGTCGCCCTGTTAAGAAATGCTGGATGGTCAAAAATTGTGTTATTATCTCTTAGGCTTAACTCAACCCACCCAAAATGTGTTCCTCTATTCATACCTTTAAGTTTTTAATAATGCTCTTTTTTTGTCTGGTTAAGCATGTGTCTCAGCATTGTTTAGTTGCCAATGTTTAGCTTTTGTGACGCACAAATGTTCATTTGTGCGTCAAATTTTGTCTTACCGTTGAGCTTGTAAATAACTGGATAAAAACCTTGGTGCATTGCCATTTTAAGATGTTTTATTTCACCATGTAAAAATGTCTGCATCTTTCACCGAGTAAAATTAATGGTGCATGTTAATGTACCTGAAAAAGTCTGTACTTACAGCCAGAAGTGGGTGGACATAGGATAAAAGAGAGTCACATTCTGCCCTGTTTGCACAAATAATTGTTGGCTATTGATTTAGTAGCATTAATTCTTATATAACCAGGCAAGCTGGTTAGCAACACATTTGTATTTAGTGTCTTGTTAACTGGGTTTATATTGCAGGGGTCAAACAGTTACATGCATTTACACACACAAACTTGGGAAGAGTGCAATCCTCTACTGAACAACTCATTGGAGCAGAGTGGGGTGAAATGCTTTGCTTGAGCAGGGGGGACAGCACACATCTGCACAGGAAGAAACAGTGGAAGAAAATGACAGTTTACCTGCCTAGCATTCTTCTGCTGAATTTTGTTGAGTGTGCACAAACTGCTCACTGCTGCTGCCACCAATTCACTGAGGCTTCGCTCATGTCAGCCATACAGTGGACAATTAAAATTTTTCCTTTCCACACTTTCCTTGTTGTGTCACATATGGATGTGTTCAGTGTGTGTATGTAGGTGTATGGTGGGTCCAGGGTTTCACGGATGAATGGAGTGGTGATGGACAAGGAGGAAATGGGTGGATTTTCACGCTTCCTCTTAGCATCTCCTCTTCCTGTCCCTCTACTCTTCTCACCTTTCCTCTTCTCCCTGCGCCTCCTCACCTCTCATTTCTTCTGCTGCCATTCTCTCTTCTCTAGTTTTCATGCGGCTCTCTCCTCTCTTCTCATCTGGGCTTATTCCAAATGAAGCCGAACAGAAGCATATTATCCTCAACGGTGGAATACAGTGGCCGCCCTAGCACTGAGAAGGTGATGCCTTCACCTCCCTGCTGTGAGGAGCTCCCTGCCACCTGCAGGATTTCCATCAGCATTTGTTTCATTGGCAAGTTTTAGTATCCAGTAGATCCACATGCTGTTTCATAGGGCCTTTTTACCCTGCCAAGAAAAATGTCTACTGGAAACACCGGTGCTTAATAAACACCAGACACGTGCTTGTAAATTTCGTCTGCTGCTCTTAAGGTGCCAGTTCCATCGGCCACTTTGGCAGGTCACCATCGTTTTGTTGGTGGCATGCAAAATTTTTGCACTTCCAATTTGAGCATTTTATGATTTTATTTTTTACTGTGATTAATGGCAGTCATTTTCTTGCACATGTAGAAAATGTTTTGCACTGCCAAAGCCGAGCTACATCATTGAAATGCATTGTAAAATGTTAAAAGTGGGTGGGATTTACTTGGAAAATTACCCTTATTTTTGCAGTAATTCTCAAGAAGCTAACTATTTGGAGATACCAGACAATGCTACTGCAGGACTCTTATTTGCAAAGATAAATCAGGCTGATGAAATTTTATCCCGCTGACTGTAGCTGTCGGCCATAATGGCAAAAATACAGGGTTTTGTTGCTTTTATGAATGCCTCGTCCCATAGTCAGAGCTTTAACGAGGCAAAAAGACTCTTGAACTCCTGCTGTAAAAGTGGATTATATTGTTATCTCTGGCTTAATGGTTTTTCTAGACCCACATAATGTTGGACGGGGCTGTGCAATATTTTATATGAAAAATAAACAGGCTGCTGGAAGGAGACTGAGCCGCTGGGGAAACCGCAACAGAATCGAATGAAAGGAGAAAGATCATGACACAGCAGAAGAGACTGAGGCAAAGAGATGAACAGAAAAGGGAAAAGAGAGAGACAGAGAGGATGGAAACAAGCTAGACAGAGGAAAAGAAGTTAGAAAACGGCAGGGAGAGGGGGAGATGAGAAGACAGACAGTGAAAGGCCTGGAAATCCGTCTCTACTAAAGAAAAACTGGAAACATTTTCTTTTCTCTTTCAATTTCTGGTGGCAGCAGAACACTAAGACATTTTATCCACCTAAAAATATCTCCTTTAATCATTCTGTTTACATTTTTTCAGCTGAGATCATGGTCACGTTTTCACATTTTTCTTCAACGTGTTGGTGGATGTGCTTGTGTGTGTGTGTGTAAGTGTTTCCCAACAAGTCTATGAAGGTGGTGACCCAGTTTCAGCAGCCAGGTTTCTGGGGTTTTCTGTGTTTTCTTGCTGCCCACACGTCTGAGATGGGAGGAGCTGACGGCTGACAGATGCCATGTGCTTCACATAAACACACACAAACACAAATACATGCACATACACATTGCTGCACATACCACATATGCATGAACACACGCACGTACAGACACCAATATGTACTGGGGGTGGGCAAAATAATGGAAACAGTAGTTACTTCACTCTTTACTGGCTACTTTGGTGACTTCAAAGTCCTTTCTCATGCAGGGTTTCCAGTATTTTGTCCACCACCTGTAGAGAGAACTCATTCAGGAAGACAAACACACACACACACACACACACACACACACACACACACACACACAAATGCATTATCACACCTGCTATTTTCTTGCATGTACATCACATTCAAAGTTTAAAACATATTTTTGCGCCATGCATTACCATCTTGTTGCTACTGCTGTACCCAGATTTCAGGAGTTAGTGTTGAGCTGGCAGTGTACTTCCTGCAGAAAACAAAATTCAGCTGGTTTGTAGAAAACAAAATGACACTTTTGGGTTTCGACTGCAGAGTGTGCACAGGCGTGATGATCAAACCAGTGAATTTCTTTGCACACCGGCCCCCAGAGTCTAAAATATTTCATGATTTATTGTCGTGCCTTGTGGGAAAGTGTCTCCATTTCTTTTTCTGATTGCCTCCATTTACATCAGCATGCAAACATCTTGTGGTCAGCTCTTCATAATGAGTCATTTTGAGGCGTGAGGTTGTTAGAGGACATCTCAACCTGACTGAGTTCTTGTAAGCATTATTTCCAGTTTCACAAGGTTGCAGCTGCTACTTTAATCTTGATGCGCTCCCACTGGGATAGAGAGTAAGTTAATAAACAATGCAAAGCCACAGGGAGTTCACACACATTTGTATACAGCAAACTTTGGTTTGCAAGGGCAACTTCACTGTAAGTATACCATTACCCTTAGAGAAGCACTGAATATATGAAGAGAATTTGAGAATTTCAAAATTCTCAAAGCATAGCTTACTTGTTACACTGTGATTGACTATTTTTTCCCTCCCTTGCTCATAATTGTACTAGGATGTTCATGATACTGGCAGCATGCAGCCAACCATGTACAAGTTAACATATAAGGTGGTGATGATACAGTTGTTAAAGTAAAGAATCTAGCCTAAAACACATCAAAAACCTTAGTTTTGTTGTTTGATATTGTATTTTGCTATTCCAAAAGCCAAAAGTTAACCCACTGATGACACTGAGAGCACAGCTACAATGGCATTTAATAGGAAAAACAAAATTCATCATTTCAAAATATAAGCATTGTCTGCAAACTCTTACAAATAAATTTGCAAGGGCTTCTTTGTAGACTCACCAATTTGCATGAATGTTAAACACTTATACAGGAAGAAATCCAGCATAGAAGAGGGAGAGTTCACTTCTTTCTCCTATTAGACTCCATTGTAGCTGCAGCTGCTCTCTGCATTGCATTTGGCAAGTTTACCAAAAAAACAAACAAACAATGCATTAAAACTACAAAACCTCATCAGAAAGGCCAATCCATGTTTATAAACAGTGCATGTGAATGAGTTTTAGGGTGGAATTTTCCTTTAAAATCCTTGTTTGTGTTTTGACCTCAACTAACTGGACCAACATGGAATTGAATCCCACTAGAATTGTCTTTATTTTACCATGTAGTGTCTAGAGTGTGATTAAACTCGACTTCAAACTTGGAAACTCTGAGGCATAATTGCTGCTGTCGAGGGACATTAATGAATGTCAGGCCCATAGTCGATCCACTCATGATTAACAAGCCTCCTGCCAGTGACCGTGGGGTCTGCAGCCTCCACGTGAAGTTTAAAGACATCTTGGATGCTCGTTTTACATGCTCACGACTTTTTTCAAGAACTCTCTTTGTCTTTCCAAAGCAAAACCACATCGGCTTTCTTCAGCTTAACCTGATGCCGGCCCAGATATTTCCAAGAAACATTTAACCTTCTGGAGGAGCAGCCAGCATTGTGTTTGAAAAATAAAGAATAGTTTTTGGTAGGAGTAAGATGAAGATAAATTTCAGATCACATGGCAGGGCTTCACTCCGTCATAGACAGATTAATAACAGCCTGGTTTCCGACTGCCTATCCAGGAGCCTGTTTTGCAGACAATTTCTTCACATGACTTGGAGTGTAAAGGCCAGCATAAGTCTTTGATATTATACCCTCACAAATAAACGAAGAATAACAGGTTTAGTAATTGTAAACACCCTTGATTGTACATTTATCCTGTGACAGCACTGCAGTTGGACATCTACAATCATCATACACAGATTATCCTAACAAAGGCCTTGGGGAAAGCAGGTTCTACATAATTTAAAATACATTCATTGATATTTTTGAGTCATTTATTGTTTCATTCATAGATTTTTCTGGAGTCTATCCCAGCACACGATGTAGAAGGCAGGGGAACATGCCGGACAGGTTGGCAGTACATCAAAGGACAAACACAGATGGACGCTCACTCGCACATATTCACACCCGTCAGAAAGTAAGAAGTCTTCAGTTCACTTGACCTGCATGTCTTTGGACTGTGGGAGGCGACCAAAACACCTGGCAGACGGCCGAGTGAACACATGGAGAACATGCCAACTCGACACAGAAAGGACCTTACTGGGGATCGAATCCGGGCAAAGTGACAGAGCTAACCATTCAGCCTGTAGTTATGTTCCCTCCAAATGGACTGCATATTCCAAGCACTTCTCTGAACATTTGGCCAAAGTAAATGTGAATCAATATGCATTTCCATCATCTATGTTATGCAAATTATTCTGATGTGTATTCTCATCCTTTGCCATGTTTGTTGTCATTGAACTGAGAGGAAGCCTGTACCTAAAGTCCATGCTATGTCTTTGTTTGTCTGAAAAAACTGGTTCAATCAGCCTTTATCATATTTTTTCTTCTTGATACACCAATACGTCAGCTGAGTATAAAATGTGTTTTGTTGTTGTTGTTGTTGTTGTTGTTTTTGTTTTTTTAAACAAAAATCCAGTGTTTCCAGTAGGGTTTTCTTATGTGCAAATTCAAATGTTACATAAAAGTAGGTGGATGAAAACACTATGGTTTTGTGCCAAATTTTAGAAGTAATTACAAATTTATCTAGACATGAACTCAGGGCACTTGGGTCCACTGGTGGTCCAGCACCAAGTATATGTGGTTGGTAATGCAGGCATGGCAAAGGTTGTGTGTGAGTACCAACAAATTCTGCTTCCACTCTGGAGCTGGTGGAAAATCAGTTCTGACTGGTTTGTCCTTGCATCCCGACCAGTTGCCCTGCGTGATATTTGTGATTACAAAGGTAATCTAATCTTGGCTAACTTTCCTTACAAAATGATTCCATTCAACATCCTACTTTTTTTTTAGGTTTGTTGAAGCTCCCCTGTTTCCTTGGGCTTATGAAAGTCCCCTCATGGAGAGAATTTTTGGATTCCTGCTTCGTGAAGACTAAAGTGAAAAACAAGTGGTCACAATATATGGAGAGGCAATATTCAATCAATCTACTGAAGAGGCTTGTGGAAACAAACAGGTATCAAATTTGAAACCACTACAAGAAGTTTAAGAACTGACTATAGTTGGATGTTTGTCCACCAATTTCTGGAAAAGTCTGATCTTCCAGACCTGGCCAAAAATATGTGCATTGCAGGTGAAAAAGTATCCCAGAGCATGCAGTCATTTCAGTATTCTTGCCGATTACATCAGTTACTGCATGGAGGAACTTGCTCATATTTGGTACTTTGGTCTGGAAAACATCTCTGCTGTCAGTGTTTCACATGCTTGTTTCCACATTATCAAAAGACCAATGAGAGGACGGTGGTTGGGTCTTATGAGTCTGACACTTCCACAATAATTCAAGACTTTCTTCCAGGCTTCTGCTCTATGTGCAATAGAAAGCCAGGGAATGAGGGCATGAGGTTAGACTTTCTGAAGACTTTCTGTGTCATGACCAGCCTGGGAAATACAAATGGTCTTTTTTGATGTATGGCCTGCACTGACACAGCTCTAAAACAAAGTGAAACAAAGTCTGGAAAAACCTGGCTACGTTTCGTCTCACCATGTGTCTGTTATCTAACACATGATCCCGATCCATATCTCCGGATGTCAGAAGTTATGCAAAATGAAGGTGAAAATGAGAATAAAAGCAATGTTAAGTTATGTTGAAGTACTTTTTCTTCCATGTCTGTCTGGCCAGGTTCTGGTGAATGGACCAAGGACCTTCGTTCCCCTGATAGGAATGTTTCCTACCGTGCTCACTGAACACAAATGTTTATTTTAGCAACCTGAGACCTGCCCAGTATCATCAGCCTCTTCTCTTGATGCCCACCAAGCAGCTCCACTGGAGTGGTGTGGTGGATTTTGCTCAAGGAAACGTCAAGAATACATAGATGAAAAATGAGAGAGTTTTACTGATTTACAGGTTTCCTCTGACCAGCTGTCTCCTCACAAGTCTACTTTGTTAATTTAGGCTGATACTACCTCTTGATTCTAGAAATAAGGATCTGTTTTCTGGTTCAAAAGATGAAAAGGTTTTTCCTTGTGATTCTGTGAAACAGACTAGTATGAGATCAGAGATTAAAGTGAGTTATCTGATTTGGTTTCCAGCTCTAGACTTCATAGGAGTGACACCATTGTTAATTTTTAAATTGAGTGGCATTGCCCTTAAAGTTATGTCTATAGGTTTACATTATATATTTATTAAGGTATGCTTGCCCCTGTGATCCATTTCACATATGCCAGAAATTATGACACCGAGTTTTGTATAAGGTCTTTTCTCATCAGCCTTCGCAGCCTGTCTGTCTTCTCACCAGCTCTGGTTCCTGTTTCTGTTTTATTTCAAGGTTTTTATTGGGTGTGACAGGGATGATCCAGATGATGATGCTGTAACACCAATACCATATGTTTTCTTCTATACATTCAGATGGAGCTTGTGCTATAATATTTCATTATAGTAGTACTATAAAACCCTGCAGCTCATCAAGATGTTAAATTTCATAGACGTGCGAGTTCAAAAGAACAACTTCAGATTTTATTATAGACAGCAGAAGCTTTTATTCAGAGCGATTTACAATGAGAGATCAGGTTGGAGTTACAGGTCATGGTGAAAGGCACTTTGTCAGGATGCCATGCAGCTGATTAAAACAGATTTGTGGGAATCAAACTAGCAACCTCTCAGTTATGGGACCGTCTCTCTTTAAC
>OMKZ01015560.1:15520-35837 GCA_900302535.1 Neoniphon sammara | reverse complement strand
TGACAGAGCAAAAGATAAACAAATTTCCAATTCGTCATTCTCGTCATGGCGTCAAAGTCCAATGTCCTGCTTGTTGCCAGTGTGACGCCTGTGGTTGCAGAGGTGAACGGTGGTGTGTTAGCGAGGGAAATGGTCCTTAACGGCTAATAAGTTGCGGGCGGAGTCTGGGTGTAACGCTGTGTACAAATTTTAATACAGAATGGGACGGTCCCTTGTGATGTGATGTAGCTGATGACCACAGATGGTGCAGTGTAGACTGAAGCCAGGTTGTGGGGGAGGTGTGTGTGTGTGTGAAAGCCACATGGGAACCATCACGGTTAACCCCTTACCATACCTACTTGTACTTGTCTGACAGCTGCTCCTCTATTGTAAGTGAGTGTATTAAAAGCCACAATGGAATTAGCAAGCTTAATTGCAGCAAGCTGAGCCAGTGTGATCATGTACTAGAAGTGCACTGCCCTTGCATGGTAGAATGTAAAAGTTTATATAAAGGAGAATTCCGTGTAATTTGCGGTGTTTATTAGCTTCTATGAGTTGTTTACATTACCTAAAACAATTCTTATACACCTGCTGTATTAGATATTTCAACATTTCCTTGTTGTTTTGTCCTTTTAAATATGTAGGTATCTCATAGCTTATCCCCGCTTGAATTTAACTGCTGTTGCCAGTAATTATGCTTCCATAAATAAAAAAATCTACAATAATGGTTCTAAGACAACATAACAAAGATGGCCACTTTTCAGCCAATTAAACAAAATGATTCACTGTAATAGATCTACCTTACTTCAAATCTGCAGAAGTTGTTTTTCATACTAAATGAAAATGAAACTGAAAATGAAACCACAACTATGTCCATGACAGTGATAACCAAAATGATGAGCAAAACCTGGAATTACTGTTTGAGCATGTCATTTAACTTAGCAGGTGTTTACGTGTTAATGGATGCACAATCCCTGCCTGACGGGGAACTCTCAGCACACCTGCCACCTCTGGCTGTGTTGCTACCTGTTGAGGAACTTCTCGGTGAGGCTGTGCTGCATGTCGCTCTGTGGGGGCTCCTGCTGGACTCCTCCCTCCAGCAGCATCTGTTGGTACAGCTGCCTCTGCTGCTGCTTCTGCTCCAGGTGCTGCTGCACACGCAGTCGCTGCCGGTAATACTCCTCAAACTTCTCTGTTGAGTCACGAAGCTGAGGATCGAACACAATAATGTTAAGATGCCAGACTATTTGGACTTGTGTCTTAAATGCAAAATAAAAATGCCTTTTATCGTTCTTCTTATATTGTAAGGTGACAGTGTAATGATGTAAGGGTGCAATGTCCCTAAGTCTTGTACTCCTCACAATTTGTAATTTCATTGATCTAGGAATTTATCCTACTGTTGCATTCATTACATTCAATCTGGATAAGGGCATCAGCTAAAACGGAAAATGAGAGTACAACTCACACACCCAAAGTAAACCATGAAGCTAATTATTTTATTTCTCTGGCAGTGGAAACTCATTAACACTGTTGAAAGGCAGCAGTATGGTCAGATAAGCTCCAGCCCCACTGTCTTCGTCAGTTCAGGTATTACAAGATGGAAAGAGGTGAGGGTGAGACTGAGAGGCTAAGGCAAATCATTTCCCCTTTGTGTTTTCATTTCCTCTCCTGACAATCTGATGGGCACGGCCCTGCAGTCGGGATGGGAGACACATGGGCACTGTGCCAGATTTGTAGTAGGAGGGAGGCAGATGGGAAAATGAGAGAGAGAGAGAGAGAGAGAGAGAGAAGGGTGGGGGGGTGAACATGAAATCACAGAGGCCCCCAGTTTGCTTCTGCTTCTGGCCTCTTTATGTGTCTCCAGGGTGACGGGTAGGGCACAGCAAAGCAGTAACTTCACACTGCGGCTGCACAGACGACCCAGAATAGAAGCAGCAGAGACAGAGGAACAGATACAGTGCTAGCACTATGTTTATAGGCAAACAGATGGAGATAATGGCTTGTTTTTGTGGTTAAATCCCCTGACTCTGGAGCCACATGTGCCCCCACTGACCTGGGATCACATCCTACCTCTGTCTGCTCTACCCCATCTCCCTTGATACTGTCTGACTAGCTAAACAAGAGGAACTTTAACTGCCTAGTGTCCCATCATAATCACTATTATACTGTATATTAAACATAACCAGTTGTGCTAACGAGTCCATTAATTAAGCTAAGTAATGCATTAACTAGCTAATATTTCTATGTCAACGTACTTGTCTTCACATAGCACATGGTTATTAATAACTTGAGGTATCTATTCTATGGGGGGAACCTGTGGTGTATGTATGAAGTTTGTATCATGTATTGTTCTTTATGTTGGCGTGTTTACAAGAATGTGTCAACACAGACAAACAGACGCCGCCATGATGACACAGTGGCCCACATGGGGATATAACAACAGAAAAAAGCACTAAGGTTTAAGAGGACCGCCTACTTTCCTTTAAAAACAAAAAATCTGATCCAGGCAGAGACAGACAGAGCTAGAATGAACTGTCAGTCAGTCAGTGAGCCAACCAGCCAGGTCAGCCAGAGGGTGATGAGGCTGTAATTCAGACTGACAGAGAGTTGTGTGAGGATGACTCAGTGACTCAGAGACATCATACTGAAAAAGAGTCATCTCCCACAGCTGGCCTATATTTAGACTGTCATGTCAGGCAACACCCATTCTGAAGGTTGACAACAAGGAGAAGAAACAACACAGAGAAATAAAGACTACAGCGTTTTATGGCTGACTCACTCAAAGTTTCCCATGCAACAAGTCTATGGAGATAAGACGAAGATTTCTTTTTGTTGTTGTTGGGGAGGATGGGAGAGCTAGCATGAGGAGAAATGTGTCTGCTCATGATTTTGTTTATTTGGACATATTGGATGACATGTTGACATGCCCTCTGGTTTTCTTATAAAGGGAAAAAACAGAGGAAAGTAATATCACAGTTTACCTCATTCCTGTCAGCAGACCCAGCTGATGGGGCGTCCTCCCCGGGAGCTGAAGCAGGCCGCATGTTCTGTGCTCCACCCGAACCCATCATTTTATCTACAGGCGTGTCTGTCCTTGAGCTGGGACAAAGAAAACATAACTATCATCATTATCATACCTAAGACATCAGATTACCACAGCTGTCACTCACTAACGTCAGATACAACAAATAAGGTTTTATGTAAGACCAAGATGTCAAAACATTCACAGAGCCTTCGTCTACAATGAACCTCTTAAATACTTTTTGAGACGCAGCTTTTGACACTGAGAGAAAAGCTTTTCAGATCTCCAAATCTGAGCCAATCTGCCCTACCTCTCGGGGGATTCCTCAAAGATGCTGTGGCAGTCGGAGCTCTCCATCATCAGACTCCTGCTCAGGCTCTGGCCTCCTGCTCCGGGATACTGGAAGTTGGCAAAGGAGTGGGACATGGGCGAGACCCCTTTACCCACAACTGTGTCACCCCCAGGCCCTCTCTTGTCCTGGCCTGACAACCCGTAGGACAGGCCGTCCAACGCTGGGTTCAAGGAGCGTGACATGTAGGTGTCGGCTGACTGGGGGCGGCGCAGGGGCGAGGAGGGGTACGGGGACAGTTTGCTGATGAGCGGAGTGAGAAGGTCAGCATAGCCAGTCTTAGCGGGCTTGACCAGCCGGTCCACGTGGATGTTGAGTTGCTTCTGTTCAAAGGCGCAGGAGAACACGCTGTGGGAGAGGTTCTGCATCCAGGAGAGCAGGGACAGATCCAGGTCGTCACAGCCGTTGCCGCACAGCATGTCAACACCCAGGAGGACCTCGCTCTCTGTGATCTCCTCACCTGTTGCCTTGCTCTGTGCACCAGCAAATACACAAGCAAAAACCAGAGAATGAATTAGTAATCGGTGACTTAATTTACTCATTCATCTCAAAGTAGAAGAACCTCATTTATTCAGCAATCTGGTCCAACTCACTCTTACTCAACATATGTAAATTGACAAAGTTGAGTAATGAGTAGTAATGATGCTGTTGTGCCAAATTTTTCATCTATTCTTCTACTCTCCTCTGAATGATTGAAGAACATAATAAAGGAACATGCATCCTACTTTCTGAGTATCTATGCTGTTTGGTTCTAGCGGTCCACACCTGGCAGAACTCCACACAGCACTCGTACAGCACTCCCTTGAGCAGCAGCTGGAAAAGTCGGTTCCCACTGGCCTTGAATCCAGCCTCGCTCAACTTCCTGTCTGCAGGGATGAACTCTGCCACCATGGTGCAGGCCTCCTCGAAACACTGCACCCTCGCCGTGCTGGGGTTCCAGTCCTGGAGGAAACCAGAAGAGGACTCAGAGTTCAGTATACTTGTCTAATATCAAAGCAGAATTGTGTCTGTAATAGGGCTGTGTGATATATCAATATTATATGGATAATGTGAAATGAAACTATATATAATCTGGGATTTTGAACATCAAAATTATGTGATATGGCTTCAGTGTGGTCTTTATCTGGTTTTAAAAGCTGCATTACAGAAAAGGGGTGCATTTTTTCCGCTCTAGATGTTCTATTGTTTGTTTTAACTTGCTTGGCTATCATATCCACATTACTACTAATTGTTTATCAGAAATCTCTTGTGTGTAAATATTTTATGAGGATACCAAAGGTCATTCCTAAAATATCGTCACAGTATCGATATTGAGGTCAAAGATATCATGAAATTTGATTTTGTTTCATATCGCCCAGACCTAGTTTTGAATGTTTCGACCAAATATGAAATGCCACTTAATTCAATTTAACTTTATTGTCATTTCAACTGACACACAAATGCAGACTAAAACAAAAAACCTTTGTTCTATGGGTCAAGGCATGTTCAAAAAAAAAAAATGGAAGAATCCAAAGGCAAGAAATGACAAAGGCAAAAACTGAATGGTAGGTCAAGTATCACATAATCAGCAGAGTTGTATTGATACATTATTACTAAAACATTAACAATGGTAGTATACAGCATGTCAGTCTTAATTTGTGTGCACTTGCCTTAAACTCAGCGTGGTTGGTGAGACGAGGCAGGGTGAGGAGCAGACACAGTTTACTGTAGTCGTCTTTAGATGGACAGAACTCCTCCAGGGCATGGAGACACTTGACTGCCTCCTGCATGGTGAACTCCAACTGAAACACAAACCGCCATTTTTTAACTGTTACAAAATACTGAGTAGAAGTTTCTTTCTCAATGGCATGCAAAGAAAATCAGTTTTTTTTCAATAGAACCTAATCTCCATCAGTACAGGGAAGGATGACTTTTAAATGTCAGTGAGACTGTAAACGATCAGCTCCGGGGATAACAGGCACTAAAATGATCAGGAGCACAAGCCTCGCTCAGACCAACAGATTTAGACACACTATAAAAATTCATGTGACAACACCTGATACAAACTCCTGTACATACAATGGCCAACAAGTACACCCACTGATACACAATGTGCAGATGTCAAAGAAGCCTAACCTAATTCAGTAAAAGGACACGATAGCTCCGGCAGGCTGACACAAGCTGCATTCACAGCTATACCATGTGACAGTAGGCCTTCAGCTAGCCTAAATTAAGAGAATGAATAGATGAAGAAACAATGGCCTCTGGGTGTCTGTATGTGTTTGAGTATGAAAGCAGGACACAGCAAATAGACGCTGACAATTTATTATTTTGGTTGATTAATTAGGGTCAATTAGAGATTTCATAAAAAGTAAATAAAAGTCAAGGTAGCTACCTTAATATATACTAACTGTTTTGGTGACATGACATTTCTGCAAATCATAAAGAAATCACTCTAAAGTAGAATTATTTGTGGTCATCATGGTAAAAATCTGTTCACAGTCTCTACTATCAAGTTGTAATTAGTATTACAGACCTATGCCCTCTCATGTCTGTCTGTCATTCACTGTGTTTACATGCTGTTAACCTGGTTACTCAAGTAACCTGGATTTGGATTGACTCATTTAAACGTCATAACTTAGAATAACCCTGGATAAGCTCATCCTTTGATGATGAGGATCCTAGTTAAGCTGTCTGGCTTGCTCCCACATTAAATGGGTTACTGTGGCATGTAAACATCTTCCGTCCACTTTTGGTTTTCGTCTGTGCAAACTCAGACTTCCACTGATTTACGGGCCCATTTTGATGTGGATGCTGGTGAACAGCACTTACTATTACTGTTACTATGGGGATCATATCATCATTTATTTCCCCTGAAGAAGTAAACTGCTGCTCAATAAAAGATAGAGGGCGTAGCTGCCAGCCAAACCTTTCATACATTTTTACTAGTGGACCATTTCATTGATGGGTGGATCATCACAGGTGAACAGGACCATTCTATGGTTTATTCATGGCATCAGGTACAAGGTATCAAAGGTGCAAGGAAAAAGCTTAGCCCACATAAGACCTTGACTGGAGTGAGGACAATAGCCAGGTCACTACTTAAATGCAGCCACTGTTCAACTCACATACAACAGGACTACCCCTCCTCCACACAGAGAGATTGTGAAGCTTATTTAGATAACTAGCAGTGCTTCATGTCCAAGCTATGACTAGAAATGTATTTTAATGAACAACTGTTCAATGACAAGTGCAAAAAATTGTCTGTGTGAAAGCCTTGCCCTTAATAGATTTTGAATTTTGGCACTTAGTCCCTGAGAGAAACAAGCCTTCTTGGTTGTCATGACACCCAAGAAGGTTTGTTGCTCTCAGTGCAAAGACAAAGCAATGCTGTTGCAAAAGTCTGGCCTGTCATTTGGGGTGGCTGGATAACATTTTGGAAAATCATTTCAAAGTTCTGACAATTATGCTATTTAAATACATTTCTATCACTACTCACCAAACTTATAAACATTAACTACTGTAATATTACATTATATTTGTTGAACAGAGTAATAAATGAGAGGGTTCAAAGGTCACTCTGCAACTAGCCTATATTTTATTATTGTAATAAGATCAAAATTCAACAATTATAGATTTTTTTGGTTCCTAAAACTAACAGCTTTCAAAAAACAATAATTAGTCAATCTGCATCATCCAGTGTTTTGACTCACATGCTGTGGCTCGTCTTCTGCAGACATGGCGTTGTTCACACACAGAGCCTCCAAAAACTTCTGCTTTAGGATGATGTAACGGAACCTGAAGACAACATGATAATGACATTAGAAATGCTCTTCCAAAACAGTATCAGATTTTATACCACTATAGCACATTTTTATGAACTATTATAATTAATCACAAAAGTAACAGTATTATTATTATGGTTGTCTGTTTCATACAAAGCTACACAAGGTACATGTAAACTTGCTTGTAATGAAAGCAACTCTGATTGTGAACACTAACCTTTTTCTGTCAAACTTATCCATGCACTCTAAAGGCTGAATGAATTGTAGGACCTCATCCCACTGGCCATCAAGCACCAGTTGCCTGAAAGAGACCACACTCCATTAATACACAACATTTTAAAATGTCCCACGCGTGTCTAACCTGCAATGCATAACAGAAAAAAGAGCAAAAAAAATTCCGAGCCTCTGTCTTCCTGGTTGCTGTGCTGCATCCTCTTACTTGTTGTGTTGTAACAGAGTAACTCAAGCTGAGTGGAACTCCATCGAGATCTGCAGACAGCAGCACAATGCTGGCTGACTTTCAAGGGAGCACTCACATCTGATGCAGCGGCCCAATATTACATTATCAGCAGTGTGTGGGACACTATCAGAAACCAGAGGATGCACAACTTATATCTGGGATCGTTTGTCTGGTGTTTCTGTGTCAAAGTAAGCTGCTCGTTGGAGTTTGCCCTCAGGGGGCCATGCATCGCAGTCTTCTGCAACTCTGCAGAAGACTGTACACTCTGTAATCCAGACGGGAAAGATTTTTGCTGTTCTGTTTATTTCATCTACCTGAGGAACAGCATGTCGTCAGAGTAGAGCCCGTTGATGACGCCACTCTCCTTTTCCAGAGCCAGCATGCTGATGTGCAACTTCCTGGAGTTGAGGAAGTCCAAGATCACCTTGATGATCTCCACTTCCTTCACATTTATGGTTTCTTCCGCTGTCATGGTGACGACGGGCTGCCAAAAAGAAAGACAACAAATAGTAGTGAAGCAGAGCTGTGACCGAAAAGTTGCCGGTTCAAATCCAACTACTGGCTAGGAAAACGCAGGCTGGGACAGCAACTACCAAGATGCCCTTGGCTAAAGCATTTAATACCCAACTACTTCAATGGAGCAACTCAATGGCCATAAGTAGAAGACAATGCTTTCCTGGACAGTTCCCAGGTATGAATGTGTAGATCTGCAAGAATATGAAACAGTGTGTTGACAGTAAACAGCAAGCATACTTAGTCAGTTGTGCCTGCCCCGAATAAATAAAGGTTTCAAAAAATATAAACTCGCTTATCCCCGATTTCAATGATTTTCATCATGATATGTGGTTGGGCAAGTTTCAAGGCTCTATAGTGGGAAATGCCTGGCAATCAATGTTAATATAAGTCTAAAATTTTTAATCTCAAAAAGGTTTGATGTATGAAGATAGAGGGTTTAAGTAACTTGCTGGTTATATCCCGGCTGTTTGCAGCAGCATCTTTACTGCAGCAACCTCATGGGAATAAACTGCTGAAAAGGAGCCATTTCATACCATTTCTGAATGGCAATGTAAAGAAAATGCATTTTGTGCCCGTCCAGCTTTATGTGTAATTTAAACATCCAACATAAGAGAATTATCAAAAAGGTCCCACATTATCTTTTTCAGATAATCAGGGCAAAGTGAGGGCAATGTCTGCAATAATGCAGGTTTTTGTAATCCTATACAAGCTTAACTTTGATTGACTTTAGGTGGTGGTTGAATGTTTCAATCATGAACTGACAACACAGGCAGATAGGCATGGCTTGACTGTGGCTAAGACAGTAGTTGTTAGTACAACAGAGAAACAATGTAGCTTGAGGGGATGCGCACTCCTCCAAAAAGGTTTGTTTACAGAGAAAAGACCGATCAGATGTTGGAAGTCAGGGCATTTAGTAGCCTCCAACAGCCTTTGTGATTATCTATCTGATAGGGTGGGGTCCAGTCATTACACCTAAACAACCACCAAGCTAGCAGACGAGCAATATTGTGTAGCTTACAAATAACCAAAGACGAGCACTGCAGCCCTGCTAAGCTAGCAGGAGAGGCTAATAACACTGAGGCACTGAAACACAAGTCGAACCTCATAAGAAGCTTAGCTACTTGTTAGCATTAACGTTAATTTAGCTAGCGAATTTACCGGCCGGATTAAAGTAAAAAAAACAACAAACGGCGAGTTAACTAGAACCCATACAAAGCTAACTAATTTGACAGACTGGTGGAATTAGAGGGAAGGGGGAGACTGACTAGCTAGCCAGGCCGTGGGAAGCAGAGAGGACATGCATCATCCGCTACACGGCTGGACGGGCGGGGTGCGGACTGAGCTTTCCCACCGACAACACAGCTGCCTTTAATTCATTCTCACCTGTTTCTACAAATACATGGGATGAAAACGCGGTTCCCCGGGTGTTTCTGTGTTGACACACGCTGTCGCGACGGTAATGTGCGGTGCTGTCAGTGTGGCTGGCCCGTTCCTCCTCCTCTAACGGTAACTGTCCCCTCCTCGCTGGGTCTTTCTGAGCCGCTGCGGTCTGCTGCCCTGCCTGCCTGCTGCCAGGAGCACCGCCTCCATCCACCAGGCACAGCCGAGCCTCTCCTCTGGAAACTTCCGTGCAGCATGAGGACCAGAGGCTTTCTCTAATTAAAGGGAAGTGGTTGTGGAATGAGATAGAAAATTGGTATCTTTAGTTTTCCCACGTTTTATCAAATGTGGTCAGAGGTTTTAGTCTCAGTGACATGTACCACTTCACTAGTCCATACAAAATAGAAAACATCAAAGATGACCCATATGGAAAAGAGGAATAGAAATCCTATGACAAATTGCAGAAAGACACTATAGCCTAGATATAGGCTATGAAAGCATAATTATCTCTCATAGGAATATTATAAGGAAAACAGTTTAAAATCCCCATATAATTTTTTTGAAAGGATATCACAGCAAAACTGATAAATGACAGCTACCACAGGTCAAAGAATTTTACCACAGAAAACAGTATATAATAGTATATGATATAGTATAGTCACTCTATATCGTTCTGGTGCTTGTATCTGAGCTCATCTGGGGGTCTGAAGTGGTACAAGCATTGTTTGTCCCAAACCAATGATGATAATGATGATGATGATGATGATGATGATGATGATGATGATGATGGCAGGTATTGCATGGACCTAAGGTGCACACTTATAATGTTTACTTAGCTCTTTACAAAGATATGAATAAGTAATATAGTTGTTGTAAAAAAACAGACTGGATGCTGCTTCATTAATTTCTGTTTGAGACAATTAAAATTAATCATTACTTTTAACTGTGAAGAATCAAGAGAGGGAAGTGAAGAGAGACACCATGAACACTGTTGATAGCTGGCATTTTAATAAAGCTCAAAGGAATAGAAAAAGAAATCCATGAACTATTGAGCATATTTAGTAAATTGAAAAGAAAACTAATCCAGAGTTGGAAAAAATAGTGTGACTTATTCAGTATACCTATTGGGTTTGATAATTTCATACTGTACTATACCACAATAAAGCCTGAAGTAAGACTTCATGCCTAGCCTGCCCATCTCCCCAGCTACACTTTGCTTTCAACATATTTCCTTGTACAATTGTGCTGCTTAGTCAACACCTCCAAATGGTACATGTGGATACAAAAAATACCTCTATATGCCAAAATATATCTGTACAGCATGAACACATCATAAAGGAACACATAATACAAACTGTAACACGAGTAAAAGTAAAATAACAAGCATGACAGTACTGAAGTGGAAATATATTTTATGATTAGACTGGACTACAGTGGATAGGGTGATGAAGTGCTATCATAGGTGAACTGAGACTTTTATTTACAACTGTGGACTGCTGTGGGGGTAATTAGGACCTAATAGTTAAGACAATATCCACAATAAAGTGACATGTTGAATATTTGCAAGTTCCAACTGCTTTATGACAACAATACTTATTGAACTCATTTTTAGATTGCACAGACTGATGACATGGTGTGGGATTTCTGGCTATTCTACTACTAATGATAATCGTATCAATGATACTGTTGAGTGATCACACTTTTTGCATTTGTAGTACAGTAAAAGGCCCCATACGACAATATACTGATATGCGTACATGATAAATGATAAAAGCTACTCAAAAGCTACTAAAAGCTGACTCATTCATTTTGAATGGAATAGCCATTATATACAAACTAATTTTAACTTATAGACATATAGTATATTATGCTTCTCTGAATAAAATCTCAAATGCTTTTTAAAAGATCTCCATAGCATTATCAAAATGAAATAAATAATGTCAGTTGCAGGTGCTTTCCAGAATTGGTTTGATGATACTCAATAAACAATCTCATCATCTTACACCTACGGAAAGTAATGGCAATCAACAACTGAGGTATTTTCCTCACTCTTCTTGGCACTTCACTATTCACTCACATTACACAAATCGGTTCAGTCACATGGAAAAGCATGCCTGTATAGCAGCGAAACTCTCATCCAAACATGCTGCATTTATCTGATTCCAGATCAGATGGATCGCTCTTCAAAAGGTCGGGGAGTGAGGGAGGGTAATCTGATCCCAGACCTGTGGTTACACACAACCTCGCTCCTGCATCACAACCAACTTTGCGACAGGTGCTTACAGAATGACACTAACACTCACAGCGCTTCCACATGACACAAAACAAGCATAAGGCCACACATGATCAACTTAGGGAAACCAAACTGCCTCTTTCAGAGGAGTGACATTCAGTGCTTCAGTGGTTCAGCTAGGTAAGGCATTGGTCCGCCTATTTTCTTTTCTTTTTTTTTCTTTTTTTGGCACACAAGAACATGGATACACATGCTGACAAGTACACACACGTGCCCCATTTAAACAGTCTCAAGTGTCACAGTCAATTCTGCATCGCGACAACAATGTCTGTGAAGCCCTTTTGTTGTAGCTTCGGTTCTAGTTTCCAGTTGTGAATTATACCAGTGGGGCCATGTGTCCCTTTAATGAAAAAACAAAACAAAACAATATCCACAAATTCTTCTATATCCGCCCTAGAACAGGGCAGAGAATCATGTCCGACTGTAGCCCAGACATGTGGCACTACTTAGGCTGCAGTTTCTTAGGTGTGCCCTGCTTCTTGGTCTGCCACAGATGGCTGGCAATGGTTATGGCGTCCACGCTGGCGGACATGGTCTTTGCTGGGATGTGGCTGAACTGCTTCCTGTCTGAGTTGTATTTGTACAGGCCCTCAATCATCTTGGTCGTGATGCTCTTGGGCCCGATGCCAGCCAGTTTGGTGATCTCCTCGGTCTCGGGGCAGTAAGTGTACACGGACCTGAACTGGCATCCCGCATCACGGAACAGCACCAGGAAGTTATTGGCCTCTGACTTCTCCATTTCCTACAGCAGATAATGGAAAGTAATGCTTGTTCAGTGCACAATGTTTGCCTTAAAGTGAATAGGAATGTAATGAAGAAAGCACATGCAGCATAGAAAAAACAACAAAACATACATCAAGTATCTTGTTCTTCTGCCCTTCGTTGACCTTGCCAGCCAGGCAGCAGTGAGCCAAAGCATTCTGGATAATGTGTTTGTTCGACTTGGCACTGGGTTCCTTATATAGTTTGGGTCCTGGAGGAAGAAAGAACAGGCATTGGATTGCAACAGAATACGTCTAGATTATGATGTCTGATAGGGCTGGGTACTGGCAAGGACCTCACAATACAATATGTATTACGATAGATGGCTCACATGATCTGTATCACATTACATTACAATACTCTCCAGAATTGACTAAAATGTATAACCAGAAATACAACCTAGTGCGTAACACCTCATAAAACTAATAAAATATATAACATATTACATGGTAAATTGAGTGTTATGTGTGTAATTGCTGGCCAGATGACGGTGCTCTTGCTGCACAATAAATTCCTGTAAAGGATAACTACAATAAATCAATCAAACTGACTTAAAACAATTTAATTCAAAATGGCCATTGCAAGTTATCAAAACAGAATTAGCACAATAAACTTAACACAGTGCATTAAAATAGTGATGTCATAGCATCCTATGAAAATTAAGTGCATAAACGATACATATCGATCCAAGGAGGTAGACAATCAATACAGTAAAGCGAAAAATAACTTCATGATACTCATCTGTATTGATTTTTTGCATATTTATAATGTCTAACACAGGTCATTCTGGCATATAGCTATGTAACTGTCTATAACTGAGTAAGCAGTGTGTCACATACCTGTGTACTCAGTGTTGGAAGGAGTGGAGGAGGTGGTAGACTCATTCTCCCAGTCTTTCTCTCCATTGCGACTACCAGCCGACGGGCACGAGGAAAAGCCTTCTGCAGAGTCCGGCCTGCAGACGACCACATAGAAACAAACAAATGACATGCACAAACATGACAAAAAGAAACACAAGAAACACATAAAAGTAGACATACGTGAGCATGCACACATCACGAAAGCGCACACCAACATATCACAACGGAAACACGCACATACAACATATTTAAAACACAGAGAGATATGGCAAAACAAGGTCAGACACTGTGACACAATTCTCCTGACCCTGCCTGTTCCCTGGCATTACATCATTCATGTTCCACAGAAGCTATGCGGTGAGGGACAGAAAGGCATGTTCAGCCAAGCAAAGCAAAGTCCCAGTCCTGTCATTATGGCTGGGCTGCAATGAGAGACAAGCTCAAGTAGTTCTGGAGGAAGCAGCAAACACAGTGGTTAAGCAGTGAGCGTAGAGAATTGAGCAGAAGGCATCCTGAGAGCAATACTACAGCAGACGGCAAGAAGGCAAAGAGCAGGAATACTGAGGCAGAGGATGAGTCGAAACAGCTCAGCCAGGCATGAATTGTTTACCTCAATGCAAAAGCTACTGCAATGAACTACTGAATTTGCTTTATTAAGATGGAATCTGTAAAATAACTGCAGTCTTGACACGTCTGTCTACTTATGCTATGACGATGTGTGTGTAGAAACTTTAATGGAATGCAAACTGGATCAAAGTTCTTGTATATGGAGTGACATCTAATAATAATACACTTACACATATCTTGTTGAATACTACTTTTGAGCATCTTTACTAACCTTCCCTTTCGCTCTTTGGGAGAGCTTAGAAAGAAAGAGATATGGCCTGAAGCTACTTTATTGCCTCTGAGGGTTGCATGCAAAATAGAGAGAGCCAGACACAGAGGAAAAAAAGAGAGAGGGATAAAAGAGGATCAAGATGCAGAGTGTAAGCCTCACAGGGATATAAGGCAAATGAACGTTACAGTCATAGAAGTCATTAATAACAAATAATAACCTCATCATCACAAGACCCCATGAAATCAAAAGCAGAGCTTGGTTCATGATGTCTGGGTTTGACAAAAAGGAAATATGAGTGGGAATCATGGAGTTTTGGAAGTTGAACAGTGGGAGTGAGCATCACATTGGTGACAATACTAGCTAAGAAACCAATATTAGCAAAAACCAATTATTAAATAGTGTTTGAGCAGATGGCAATGAAAAAATAGAAGCAATAATAAAATATTAATTGTATTTAATATACTCAAGTAGTTTGAAATAAGATGTCTGTGCTGAAATGCAATGTCAGTACAGAGTGAGGTAAGCTTTTGATTGTGGATCTCGTGCACTGAAACACGTCCACCTGACTGTATTTGAAAGAATAGAGAGTTGATGCTGATGTGACTTTTGTAGGAGAATGGGGGGATGCAAAAAGATAAACAAAGTGAGGTGGAGGTTAATTTTGTATATAGCCAACTAGGGAACGTGATGATTGGATGATCAGAGTGACCAATTTTCAAATCATGAGAGGAAAAGGGCTGCAGAGCTGTGCATACTTCCAAAGTGCACAGTGAGGATGCAGAACTTTCATGAGCTCCACCTGCTGCAACCTACCAGGTTCATGGTGCCTGTTTTGAAATCATAGCCATGATAAACAAGCTAATAGCTTTACACACACCTCGAGTTTGTTGAAAGCTGAGCTAAACTCATGAAAGTCATCGTTTGCCACAATGAAACTGGGGGAGGGACTATGAATTAATCCTGGTGCACCCATCCAGCCGTCCTTAATGCACGCTATCTTGGATGTACTTGGATTTTGAATAATTGGATTTTGTCTTTGGAAATGATTGCTCCATTCCGGCATTTTCAAAATTACACTGACTTTCCTTTACAAGGTGTTACAATTTGTTTACTTGTTAATGATGGGTCCAAGGGGTACCTGGATCATTCATGGGGGACAACTTCTTTATCTTTTGTTTCATGGGATCTTAAAAGACTAGAATATAAGACTTGGTGCTCAGTCTTAAACATTACAGCATTTCTTCTCATTATATTGTCCTCCTAATTGAGTTGTGTACTTCTCCCTTTCTTATTCGATTTCTGCATTTGTCTAGAATGGTTTCATTTGTAAAGAATAAAGGTGGAATAGTTGTGTTCACTGTTTGTTTGTTTTTGCTCTAGCTGCTTAAAAACAGCGATTTTGGTCTCTAAATGAACTGGAATTTGAACTTGAACCTGCTTACAAGACATCTAAAATTCAGGCATGATCCTAAATAAGCTTTTGTTCAGGCAAAGTTGTGGGCCTTACCTGGGGGTCCTCTTGTTGCTGTCATTGTCAGCCAAGTTGAGAGAGGCTAAAGACACACTGGAGACTGAAAATCCTCGCGGACGCACCCCTGCATCATGACGACATACAGGACAAGCACAGATCAGTGTCTGTCCCACAGGGATAAAGTGTGTATGTGCATGACACGCATGTGGTGCTAACCTGTTGCTTTCACGGGAGGTTTAGGGGACTCCATGACGTCCCTGTGGATGGACTTAGGCCGTGGCTTCTTCTTAAGGCTTCCGGGTCGGGGTTTGATGACATCATCCATGTCTTCCATCAGCTTGAGCTGCTTCCTCCTCAAGTACTCGTTCTTGATGTAGTCTTTCCTCGCTTTCTCTTCTTCCTTCTTCTGCTGCTCCTCCTCTGCTTTCAACCTGGAGAGGGAGACAAAGAATAAATCAATGGTGCTTGAAATGTAAAAGACCCCCTCTACCTTTTTGAAGGAAGTGAGTGAACACAAAGAGGCATTTCTAAAACCTGCATTATCCGGAATATTCCCCTGAGCATATGCTGAAGTGGAAGGACCTATGCAAATGAGCTGTGAGCAATGGAATGGTTTAGTTTTGGAGTTGGCAAACAAACAAACAGAAAGTGAAAAAGACAGACTTACCTAGCGGCTTCCCTCTTCTGCTCCTGGTCCAGCTCCTGCTGTTGCCTCCTCTCTTGAGCCTCCTTCTCCCTCCTCAGCCTCTTCTCCAGCAGAGCTGCCCTCTTTGCCGCCATGTCCTCCTCCCCCTTTACATCATCCTGAATAGGGGTGGGGAACAGACAAATCCACAGGTCAGACAGATATTTAAATTGCATCTTCATAATTATTTCCAAGATCATGGTGCCAGACATTTTGTCAATAAATGTTTAATGACTTCATTAATAAAGAATTCATTAATTGCTAGGACAGATGAGGCCAGAATGTGTTGTCTCTGCTGTGTCATCTGTGACTTCAAAAATCATGTCAAATGTATGAAGGGGGAGGTGCTGTCCTGACGATCATGTGACCCATTTAACAAAACAACTATATTTGCATTAAGCAATGTCAAGGGAATAGACATATTATACAGCCATATCTCAAATGTGTGTATTAGGGGTAGTATGTCACTACAGTATCTAATATCAACACTCAGACATTCCTCTTTAATGAAGCAGTACAGCATAGTGCAGCAATCTTATTTTCTACCATGAGTCTGTGTGCTGGCTTTTTTTTTTGTCCTAGATACACTCACTTGCTATCCTTGATCATCTCATGGTTCAAGGGGTACAACCCTGCACATGTTGTGCCAGATACACACAGTAGGAACATCTTTCTGCTGCTGCTACCCACGTACATCACCACCAGGCTATATGGGCTGCATTATTAATGAAAATTTAATGAACCGCGCAATTTGATGTGATTACATATTCAACTGTAATGCTAAAACATCTCAGTCTCAGCCTCTATTTCCATCAAAAAACCCTCTAGTAGATAGTAATATATGCAGCATGGAAAAGCAGAGAAGAGGTAATAAAATATGGCAATAGCAGCCCTGAGAAGACAAAAATCCAGTATTTTCTGTTATGTAACGATTGTAAATATTCTCTTATACATAAAAACTGATATCTGTAGCACCAACATACTTTGAAGAAGAATCCACAGCACATCTTCTGGTCCTCTCCGTAAATGTCTCCTCCTGCCTCTCCCTCTCCTGCCATCTCCTCACCCTGGCCATCTGGAAGCTTCACCCTAGACAGAGGCACTTTCACCAGGTCTTTCCTGCCCCCGGGGTCTGCCTGAGGGTCTGCCTTAACCCGGCTGCCACCGGCCCCCTGGATCTCAGTCACTGGCTGGCATAATACCTCCGACGGCCTTGTCTTTCTGACCTCTTCCTTCAATTTTCCCTGCTCTGCCTCTCTCCTCTCCTCCTGCATCTCATCCTCCTTCTCTTTGGCTGGTTCTTTAGTGGGGGACTGAAGAGTGCCTGCACTCTTCTTTGCTGTTGTCTCTTCCTTGTCTTTGTCCTTTTCTTGGCTGTTCTTGTCATCCTGGGTCTGACTTGGCTTAGGCCTCTCATCATGACCCAGGTAGGCAAAAGAGCTGAGCTGGGTCTGGCTGGGGGAGAAACGCCTCAGTCTGGGTAGGCTGTCCACTGAGGTTGGGGTGTTGAGCATCCGGCTGAACGGGGTGACCTTCAAATCGTTTGGCCGTGGGGTTCGGGGTGTCCTGGCATGGAACGAGGCTGGCCGTCGCTTAATACCAGAAGGGGCACGATGGGGAGCACGGGGTGAGCCAGAAGAGGACAGGATGGGAGACAAGGACCCAACTGAGCTTCGGCCTGATCCCCGACCCGCTACACTGCTGCTACGCAGCTCACGGAGCTGCCTGTGGGAAAAAATATATCCACATGAACATGTAAGTGCTCCCATGGTGAAAGTAAAATTTCAATGTCATTACAGATGCTTTAATATTTCACTAACTAACACTATAACACTAACTCTGAGTGATACCTGTGTGGAGATGGAGCAGGAGGAGGAATGACCCAGGCTTGTTGCTGTTGCTCTCTCATGGCCATGATCTTCTCTTGCTGCTGGGCTAGACGCTGCATTTCGGTCTGCAGGAAGCCCAGTGATGTGTTCAGCCTCTCGATGGAGCGTGTGTATTCTGTAAGGTCGATTTCTCCTGGCGTCACACCTATTCCACCACATCAGATAGAACGATCAATCAACCAATCAGTCAACCATTTAATCAGAATCAGCTGCAGTCTCAAAATGTATAGTTACATGATACACCACCCGGAGAAATACATTATATCTCTATTCTGCTCTGTCCTGTTGTTTTCTATTCTAAATTCCATATTTTGTGAGTTACACACCTCCACCATCTTCACAGGGAGACTTGGGAGCTGCTCCATCTGGCTTGCACCTCTCTGCTCGTCCAATGCTGCCCTCGCTGGTTTCCTTGGAGGATGCGAGCGGCTCTGGGGAAGGTGTTTCTGCTCCCCCCGGGCTGGGGCTAAGGGGTGAAGTGACTCCTTTCCTTCTCACTACATTCAGAAAGGCTGTCCTGCCCATCTTCTGGCGATGGCGGGTGAAAGCTGCTTCCACCTGAAATGCGAGGAAAGGAATGTGATGAAATATACATCCTCAGCTGTAGCATTGGTTATCTATTCTTCCATACCTCGATCTGTCCCTACCTTCTTCTTCTGAGCTTCGATGGCTCTGCGTTTCTCCTCCAGCTTCATCTTCAGATGTACCATCTCTGAGGCCAGCAGGTGGGAGGGGTCTCTGGGAGAAGGCGTGACTGGAGAAGGAGACGTGATTGGCAATGGGGGGGCAGAGAGCTGAAAAAAGTGGGAATATGGGCGACATTAGAAATTAGAATTAGAACACAGAAAGCATGCTAATGCAACAACTTAGATCCCAAGTGCCTAAATCCCAAAGAAGAAGAGCTTACACAGAAGGACTTTTGAGGATGTATGGGAAAGAGGGAGACAGATTGCGTTACAAACCTCAGAGGAACTGGTTCTTGTGGGGTGTGTATATGGTACGTTGAGCTCTGAACTTTCTGGTGTGGTTCCTCCACTGCTCCTTCCTTCCAGCTTCCTGAACTTCTGCTCTGCGAAGCTGGTCATCCGGACCATGCCACCTCCAGAGCCACCAGAAGATGAGACCGGGCTGACTGTGTGGGACCTGGGGAGCGTGGGCACTGAACTGGGACATGGGCTGCTCCTCTCACTTTCTTCTCTCCTCTCACCCACACAGTTAGTGTCACCAACCCCTCCCATTCCTCCTTCCCTGCCTGACCTCTCCCTCTCCGCCCTGTCAGGTAGAGGACACGACCTGGTCATGGCCTCACAGTCTGGATCTATATCTGAATAGTCTCTCAGGGAGGAGGAGTCCTCATCCAAGCTTTGAATGTCCTCTGTCCTCACATGGATGCCCGTGTCTACCTCCTCAGTGGAGACAGAGTTGGGGTCATGGTCATTCAGCCGAGCCTTAGCCGAACCTTGGTCATCTCCTTGTCCTTGGGCCCCTGGAGGGTCTGGAGGGTCTGTCCCGTGCAAGAAGAACCCATTGTCCCCGTCCCCTAGGCCCAAACTAGCATGGGGTCGCTCTGTGTCGTGGATAATCTTCAGGGCCTCCTCAATGCTCGGAGGGGTTGACGGGCTGATGTGGCCGCTGTGGTTACCATGGTGATTGCTGGGGTCATGGTTGCTGTCTGGGACGACTCCATTGGAGTACCTAGGGAGATGTCTGGATAAATGGACTGACTGATTAAACTGATGTTATGGTCATTTAATAAACTATTTTGTGATTTTATTCAGAAACCAGAACCTGTCACATCCCACTGTACTGTACCTGCTTTGGTTCTTGACTGAGAATGTGTTGCTGCGCCCCAAGGCTTTATGGGAGGTGAAGTCCTCGTCCTCCTCTGGTATGTGCCGGCTCCCACTCTGGCCGTTTACGTTGACAGGCATGAGGGAGAGGTGGCGCTTCATGCCTCCTCGTGGTGCATAGTGAACTTTGAACCCAAGGCCGTCGGTGCTGGCAGAGCGAGTCATGCCGCGAAGGGGCGGACCCCCGCTGGGCAGGACA
>OMKZ01015560.1:0-13741 GCA_900302535.1 Neoniphon sammara | reverse complement strand
CCCACATGCATGCACACATACACATGCACAGCAGCTCTCTCTCAGACACACACTGCATACAAATGTAAACACACACACACACACACACACACACACACACACACACACCTTTGTAAATTTTATGATTGCCATTGCCTTAGTAGTTGTATTAGTCTCTTTGCAGTTGTAGGCACAGCTCCTTCCCCCCAGGTGTCTCTGTAGAGATGTTGCAGCATTATGCTGTGCTTTGACAGATCAGCGAGGTCATGGCCTGGCAACTGTTGCTAGGTAACTGGCACAAGGTGTGTGTGAGTGTATCTGTGCGTGAGAATCTGTACATGTTTCTGCGCCTGACTTTATTAATGTCAAACCCATATCCTCTTGAAAACCGCCACAAACACCATCTGGAGTTTGTTTTAAATATGTCACATTTGCACTCATGAATGCACCACGCAATGACTAACCCAAATCCATGATAAATACATTAATTAAATAAGCAAAAAAGGCTCTGGAGACCTCCACAGATTATTTAATGTGTAGAAAATCTTTTCATCCACTCATACAGACCAGTTTCTTTCCTCTTTCACAAGGATAAAATGAGGACACAAAAAAACACAACAAACGCTAAGCTAGGATTTTCTATTCCTCTAAAACTGTGCTTTTCCTCAAAGTGGATCTTCATTTTGGTAGAGCGGAGTGAACTGCTCAGTGGCCTAAACAATATTTCTTTTCATGCAATATATTAAATGAATGGACACATGCATCCATGCATGCACACACACACACACACACACACACACACAAATGTTGGCATTCAGTGGGAGGCGAGGCTATGGTGAACAGGCACTTTGCCAGAGCCCCTTTGGCTGCTCTTCATGACCAGTTTTCTCATTTTCCTTCCTTCTTTTGCCTACTTGTACCACTATCCTGTCAATACACACACAATACACACTGAATTGTGTGTAACAAAGGCAGAGAGAAAGATTTGTAGAAAGAGGCAAGAGGGAGAAATAGAGAGAGGGAGAAATGGAGAGCAAAGAGTGTAGAAGTGTGAAAAACAAGTGTAAAAGTGTGTTTTGTGGAAGAATGGAAAGTCCCTGCTGGATTAGACCGTGACTAGATTTCAAACGTGTCGACCCACGCGCTCCACATACTATTTGCCCACACTGGCTGTAGGAGGAGTCCACTATTGCTGCCTCTAATCACTGGACGCTACAAAGACTTCAACTTCAACTTTCTGTACAGCAAGTCTCTTAGTTCAGTCAGAAACAAATGCTTGTGAATAGGAGGATCTCAGCCACAGGTCAGAAATAATCTTCCAGTTGTGTGGTTGAATCAGCAGCTGTGTTACACTAAGTTCACAGATCGCAGCGCCTGATAAAACAGCAGTGATGTGAAAGAAGAGGACAAGAGAGGCAGGGAGAGATGGGACATGACTGTGATTCTCCTCTGAGCAGCCTCTGTCCTCTGTCTGAGCGGGGCGGCCTGGCCCAGAGGGTACCGTCTGTGCTAGAAAAGCACCAACACACACACACACACACACACACACACACACACAAACAGAGACTCTCACACTCATTTAACTTGGCAGCAAAGCGGTACTCACTATAGCAAAATGAACTTCACGTCCCCACTTATGCACAGACATACACACACACACACAGGCCCCTTGAAAGCCAAGCCCGCTCCACACACACACACTTTCACTGTTACACCCCACTTTGCGTGACTCATTTTTGCCCATGTGTAATTTCCGACTTCTCCTTATTCCCAGTCCCCCTTTCTTTCCCTCTTTCTCCAACCAAATCAAACACCAATCATAAAACAATACTTTGAAGTCCTTCATCATCCTCCATTCAGTCCCTTTTGCCTGAATCATATCCTAGTCCATGTTTGCACAACCGTCTCCCCTCGCCAAGTCTTCCCCCCAGGCTGCCCTCCCCTACCTTGATGGATGCGTGGGCATACAGCATGTCCTCCAGGCTGAAGTGGCAGCAGTGGTTGAGGCTGTCCCTGCAGAACTCCTGCACCAGCTGCAGGTTGTAGAGACTGTCCGCCAGAGACATGGTCTCCTTCAGGCAGATATCTGCGTTGCCAGGGGAGGGGTCACACATGCATAAACAAACACACACAAAAGGGAGGGGTGATGCACCAGACCAGACAGGAAGACATGGAAAAGATAAGACATAGCTTAAAAAGAGAAAGACCCAGATGGGAATGAAATTGCCCAAATTGTCCCACTTGTAATTGTGTCATTATGGGTCTTTAGGGGAAAAAATGTTTTCCTTCGAAAATTCATGACACAGCTTATCAAACCCTGTTCAACTCCTTCTAGGGGTATACTCAGGATACCAAGCCCAGGATGCCACTGTAAAAACACCCCAGGGTGTTCTGGGATGTCTGACAAGAATGAGTAGATCACAGGTTGGCATCCATATACCTTGGACCGACAGTATGTAGGCTATCGTTTCAGCCAAACCCTACAGCAGCTGATTTCACTTAAATTATGTCATACTTTACAGTCCATCTTTAGGGATTTTAGAAGAAATAGAGCTGGCAGTGAACAGACCAAAGTGCCGCTCTGTTCTGCAGCTGGCTCACACGTGTATGAACTCAATCTGAACTACGTGAGAGTTGTTTATCTTTGAAATAACAGCAGCCAGCTACTCGTCTAACGGTTCTCTGTCACATGCCCCTCGTGACCAATCACAGCCCGGCCCAGGGCATTTTTAGAATGGAGGGCGCTGAGAGGAAACAAGCCTTTGTTTCTTTCTCCTCCACCTCTGTCCTCCCTCCTCTTTGCCTCAGTGCTTCTTTGTTGGGTTCAAGTTTTGACCTGTCATCCTCAACATTATCCTCTGTTTATATCATTAACCATATGTAAACAACGTCGCTAAATTATCCTTAATCTCTTGATCACATCATTCTTGGAGATTAGGATTTGAGTTTAGCTCTTTGAGGCCAATAAAACACTTAATCCTGCACTCAGACCGATACTGCACCAAGACTGTTCATGTGCTTTGATCTTTTGTTACTGAGTTAGGTTTATATAATTTTGCCTACTTATTTTCCAATGTATTATACTTGTAACTAACTTGTATCATTATAGCAAAATATCTGAGGCAGCAGAGGAAAAAGGAATATGAATTCTAAATACATTCTTTGTTTGAAGCACCCTACTCAAAAATATGATGGCAGTTAGAGTAGTATTGGCTCTAGCAACAAATAGAGAGAACAGAAGATGTCCTGTGTGCCGCTTATTTTACAATGAAAAACACTGGGGTTAATTCCTTTTATTCTGTATTACAAAATAAAATTTGTGTAACATAACTGAACTGACTTCTGTCTCATTCTTTGTGTGTTAACTTTTTGAAATAATTAAAATGAAAGGAGGGTGTGTCTAGTGTGGGCAAGTGGGTGTGGTTATGGATTGAGTCCTACCTTCCAGTCTGATGGCCTGCGGGCAGTAGAAGTGCAGCAGGGCGGTGAGGGCACAGCCGTCCGTGTTGTCCTTCAGCAGGTTCTCCACCAGGGGGAGCGAGGGAGCGCTCCTCTGCTGGGCATGCTCCCTCCTGTAGCGAGCCTGAAACCATGGCAACGGCACACAGACATCATCATCATCATCATACTCCCAGTATGTGTCATCAGAGTGGGTTTGTACAGATTTCTCATTCACACACAAAACGTGAGTGTTAGTGCAAATCACGCTTATCCACACACACATACACACACACACACACACACACACACACACACACACACACACACACACACACACACACACACTTGTTTCCACATGTACCGATGCATACACACAGACAAAGTCACTGACACACCCACACACACACACAAACACATCATTGTTAAATTGAGGAAATTTAAAGCATGGGATGGGCTTCAGACTCAACTGAAACATTGTGGATTGAGTTAATCATGCAAACATTAAGACTCAGGGAGACAAGGCACTGACAATTTTCATCCTAGCCAGTACAAAAATAAGCAATTTACACTTGATGACTATTCTCTTCTCTTGGAATGTACTATTTTATTGTTCTTGTATTGCTTAAGAGTTATTAGTTATCTTGAATGAGGGGGGGGGGATGCATGCAAGCAAATGAGTGGTTTGCACCACAACAATAATTTAAATCTAGTGTAAAATGCATCAAGGCAGTTTAAAGTTTTACTGTGGTGCTGTAAGAGGCAATACAGGTGATTTAGAGTTTAATAATAGCTGTGCGAGGATGACATCCATTCTGACTTCAGGTTGACATCTCTGCGGGCCTATAAAACCTACAGATACAGCACTACTACATATGTCTGCAGGGCATTAGTACTCCCAGTTTGCCTATAAAACACACAGCAGCGGTCATGGCTGTATTTTACAGATACAACCACGACCTCTTAGTCAGTGTAATAAGCTCTGAGGGACATAGTGTTGTCTTTGTGAGGATAAGTTGCACCTTTTTGAATTAGAAATTTCACCGACTTTGTTGCGTGGTGGCCATTTTTAACTTATGTTACACTGGAAAGTTTACTCAGAAAACATTAACATAAAGACAGTTTTGGACGACAGCAGAAAAACAGATCAAACAAAAAAATGGACCACAAATGGGAAGCTACATAGTTACAAGCTATTTAGCAACTAGCTAGCTTTGGCAAAATATATTACCTTAAAGGTGGATTATATAATATTACCGAGGGCTGACTGAAGTCAAGGCCCTTTAGGATCAACTGACAAATATGTGGAATAAGCACATTATTTGATGTTTGAATCTACATGGTTCTCATCATCAGACCAACACAATAAGAGTTCATGTACTCATTCAACGTTTCTGTCAGTTAAGTCCCAAGGGTCCTCACTTGAGTCGACCATCAGCAATTTTGCATAGTGTACCATTAAACTGTGAACCTACTCTGCAGTGCATCCTCTAATTCTTGATTTATTTCTAAAATCAAATGTGTCTAATTCCTGAAGTACATATGATGTAAGTCAGTGTGCATCTTGGTAGGAGTAGGAGCTTCTCTTCCGCGAGTTTCCCACCATGAGTGCATCATAGGTAAAAAATGACCTCTGTGGGAATACGATCAATTCAGCAACATATGTCTTCCCAAGGTCCTATATTCCTGCAGTGTATTTTTTCTCAAACTAAAAACAGCTCCACATTCCCTCAATGCTATGTTCAATTTAACAAATCAAAAAGAATAATGTCCATACCCCTGATAAATAAAAATGCATAATCTGACAGTACATGTTGAGTTGAAAATATGTGAAATGGTGTTTATTGACAAGCTGCTTCCAAAGATTCTTATTTGAACATGTTGTAGATTGTCGATAAACACCATTTCAGATATTTACTGAGCACATACTATCCACTCAAGCATTTTTGTTAATATACCAATATACATTATTCTAATTTCTAACATTGAGGCAACATGGGGCCCTGGGTGGGAACAGACTGTAGAGCAGACCCTGACAATTCATCCGCTTCCTAGAAATTAGAGTGAGTTGTTTGATGAGACCGACGCATGATGGGGCTTTGGGCCACATGCACCAACAAACAAGGGAACCAGGGAGAGTGAGGGGTATGAGGGGATTTGGGATTAGAGAGGAGAGAGGTAGTGGTGATTGATGAAGGGGAGCTCCTCAGAATGGATGGACTTACAGGTACCAGTCTCCAATACCATTTGCCAGGAGACTTGATGGTGGATGATGATTGGACCACAACAGGAGAGAGTAGGACAGGTATTAGGCCAGCAACAGGCTATTGAGTTCTGTTACTAAATCTGGGGAAAAAATCTACTCCAGTATAGACTAAAATAAACTAAGCATATTAACTGATTTTATAACTGCAGGAGTTTCTGATGATCAACCAGCGGTACAACATGTAGCCTGTTTTTCTGAACTTTTCACACAGTCATGTGTATCGGCCCACACATTCACACAGCATCCACACAAACGAAAATGCTGAGCAACACGCATTCAGTCATCAGACCATGGTTAAAGATTTTCTCGCTCTGTCCCAGAATAGACTTGGTTGAACCGCTGAGAAGTGGACTGTTGTTTGTGTTCAGTTCTTGCGTTTTTGCACGTGGTTATCAGTGCGCCAGTGTCTGTGTGTATGTGCATGCGTGTGTGGACATTTGTTTGTGTGTGTGTGTGTGTGTGTGTGTGCATGTGTGAAATCATCTCCTCAGAGTATGTCCTATTTAGCGAATAGACTTCTGTTGAGCCTGGTAATGCAGAGAGAGAGCTGTGTGATGCAGCATGGAGCAGGAGGTGAAGCAGCTGACTGACAGCATACAGTATATCCCTGTTCACACTCCGACTCCACTCTCACACCCTTAAAGGACCAGTTGAGGCTTGTTGTTTAGCCTTTGAAAGAAGCGATATGTTTGTGTGTGTCCGTGCCACAAGGTCACAAACCCCCCGTGTGCTGTCAGCTTGCCGAGCGATCGCAGATAGGCAGCGATTTCTCTCACTATACCAGAATACACTGAGACGAACACACACAGACAATGAGGTGGGAGGAAATCTGCCAAGAAACTCCCACAGAAGATGAAAGTTCCCTTCTAAACTGATTTAGCCTCTCATGACATTCTGCAGCGCTTTGAAGAGCAAACTCATTTTGCCCCGTATTACAGAGCAGGGTCACGCTCTCGCCACATGATACAGAGCCATTTAGCAACCTGTTGCATGTAAATGCGATCGGGTGCTGTGGACTCAGGGTGAAGAGACTGCTAATTAATGAGGAAGCTTATCTAACCAGTCAGCTGTGGCTATCTTTGATCACAGACTACACAGATTTACTCTGAGGCGTAAATTGCTTTTAGCTATTGACACAAGCAATTGAAAATTTCACTGAATGTTTACCTCTTTGACTTGTTATTGAGTGGCAGGAAGTTTGCTCACCTATTTCCACCGGCCTGTGTACACACACACATACAGATAATATTTCCTTTTTTTTAAACCTTTCACTTTGTTCAGCCTTTACCCTTTCATCGTGTTAGCTGGAAGTCCGAGGGGTCGTGACCTGACAAGGCACTGCGCTGCAGCTTTACAGTTGAGCAAATGGATGAGGACTGCAGCCGACTGCTGCGTCTTTGTCCCCCATCAGTCACAACTGGAGCCGAGGACTAACTCGCTCTGTCACACGGGCCTTATATAACCCCTTAGCCTGGAGAATGACAACACTGTCTCTTTCTATCACCGATTCTCCTTTGCTGACATGCTTCCAGTCTGCCCCTCCGCCTGTCTGCCACTACCACTCTCCATGGGTGTCACTTCTCCTCCCTCTCCCCTTTCTCTGATTATTAGCCGCTCTCTTCGCCTCTCTGTGCTCCTTTCTCCCTTGTTCAGCCTCCTATTCTCTCTTCCCCCCCTCTCTCGGTCTGTCACCCATTCCCTCTTCCTCCGTCCCACACATATCTTTGTCTCCTCCAACAGCAGTGTTGTGTCTCTTGCCAACATTTCTCCACAGCTGGTATGAGACTGAGCTCATCTGTTCCTCTGATTTGCAGGGGAGTTGGGTGTGCTATGCTGTGTGTGTACATATCGTGTGTGTGTGTGTGTGTGTGTGTGTGCATGCAAATGTATGCTTACGCCTATGAGAGAGAGATGGAATGTGAAAGACAATAGAGTTAAGTTGATTTGTGTCAAAAAAGACATACAGATAGGGGACAAAATAAACATATAGAGCACATCAGCCCAGTTTCAAGTCACTATATAGACTTGATTTTAAGATTCTGCTATTGGTTTTTAAATCTGTAGCCCCAGAGTACTTGAGTGACTAGTTGCCAAGACATGTCCCGCACAGAGCTGTCAGGTCCACTGACTGCAAGCTGTTGGTCGTCCCTAAAACTAAATTAAAAACATTTGGTCATGCTGCTTTCAGCCTCTATGGGCCAAAGCTTTGGAACAGCGTCCCAGAGGATCTGAGAAGCACAAACTGAAGAAACACCTTTTTAGCCTGGCATGCACATTAAACCTGTTGGGTTTTTTAAAGCTAATGGGTGTTTATGACTGATGAGCAAGCTGCTATTCTGTGTGTTTTTGTGTGTATGTGATGATGACATCATCACATATATACAGTACATCATCACAATCAAATGTTTTTTATGTAGTTTTTATTCTCTGTTCTGCTCTTATGATAAATTCTACTTGTATATTTTCTTTTGATGTTATCTTGATTTTTTTGTTTTAATATTTTTGTATTTTTCTTATTTTTATTCATTTCTTATTTGCACTTTTTTCTGTAAAGCGCACTGAACTTCACATGCAGTATATAAATAAAGTTTGATTTGATTTGACATTTGAGAGGGAGTGAATAAGGCAAAAACTGAAAGAGAACAAAACAAAAAGAACACAATCACAGCTGTGCCTCTGTTTGTGTTACTTTGTACAGGGCAGGTTGATAGGGCATCACCTAATCCCTGCTGTTGAACCTTTTACAGGCTGCTGCATGGGTTATGAGTCAGAGTCTGTGTGTGTGCGTGTGCGTGTGTGTGTGTGTGTGTGTGTGTGTGTGTGTGTGTGTGTGTGTGTTCTTACCTTGTTTGTTGTGGTGTTGGACTCCTGGCAGTAGGCCTCTCTCAGCTTCTGCTCCTCAACAAGGATGTCCCTAAGGTGTTCATTCACCTAGAGCGAGAGAGGGAAAGAGAGAGAAAGAGAGAGAGAGAGAGAGAGATTACTATGGGTCAAATTTCAGACAAGTATTTGGTCCGCACTGACAGAATGAATGGAGTTGTGTGTGAGACAGAGAGGACAGTGATTCAGAGAGTGAAAGAGAGAGACACAGTGAGGGACAAACTAGAACCTGAGAACGGGAGAAACAGAGACACCGCATGTCAACAAAAAACTTTGAAACAACTCGGCTCAGTAATGATTGGTACAAAACATTCAGCCCTCTTCTGCCTTCCAGTACAATACAGAAACATCCTGAAAACAAATATTATATCCTTAGAAAGCCCTCTTTTTTCACTAACAGTACTGTTGCTCTGCCTTCAAAGGGTCTATGCAAACAGTGATGTAACACTTCAGCCTGAGGACACAGAGTCAATTCAGCTAATCCCAGACGTGGCATGCAATGCCTGAGAGCTGCAGGGACAGCCAGCCGTCCATGTGTTTTATATGCGTGTGCATGTGTGTGTGAGGGACTACTGCATGTGCATCCGCCTGCCCTTGGCCTTACAGCAGGGAGCAGGAAGCACACGAGCCTCTGCACTCAGGAATGTCAACAAACTCAGCTAGGAACCAACACGGGGCATGTTTTGCTTCTGAGGGACGCTACTGGCCGTGACACTCGATCATAAGAACACGGGACGTGATTAGTTCATGCCGAGCTGGGACTTGTTTCATTATCTTAAAATAAATGAAATCAGGTCAGCATTGTCTTTTGAGATAATTGCATTATATTTACTCAAGAATCCAATTTCCTCCCAGGTCAGTGAAAGCATCTTCAAGTGGCTCGGTAATCTCTTTCAGATGAAGAAGAAAAGTAAGGTTGCGATCTCAGAGGTTTAGCCTCTGTCCACTTGGAGCTTACAGCCCAGTTAAATCCACCAAAATCTCAATGTTATATGAGGGAGGTCTGATTTCACCGTCCCAATCCCACTTTGGCAGTTGGGTCTGACCTGCTGGTTAGCTCTTGATAATCTCTCTGACATGATTGCATGTGGACGGGGCCAGTTCCTCTGAGACGGACACAGCGAGTTCTCTTGGCGCCAAATTTGCTCTGAACCATCTCTCAAATCCTCCAGGCTTTCCAATACATCTTATCCTCAATATTTACAACAAACAAAGGACTCTGTGTTGTGTGAGAGATAGAAGATGCTTGAGGGTGTGCAGAGTTTATCCCCCGTAATAAAAAAAGCATCAGTCCTCGTGTTCTTGTGTGCATGCCGGTGTGGATACAATTTATTGATCCAGCTGCTGCAAATCTCTTCTGATCCCATGTACACGGGTTTTATAGGCTGTCTCTGCGTTGCCGGAGTGTGTGTAGGTGTCTTTGCGTTTGAGTGTGTTTGTGCACCTTGTTGATCCAGGTGGTGATGGCGTCCTCCGTGTCGTAAGGCAGCTCCTGGATGTGTCCGTCGCTGTGTGAGGGCTCCGCAGACGAGTATCTGTTGATGCAGGCCATCACTCTCTCCACACTCACCATCTCCACTGTGTAGGCCATCATCAGAGTGTCTATCAGAGCCAGATGGGAGCTCTGCAGAGACACACACACACAGCAGCAGCGACAAGGGGAGGTTAGAGGAGACTCTGCCAAGACCCAACCTGACAATTCTAGTTCATTCTAGTATCTGGAAAAATGTTTGCTTTGATATGCATGTAAAACAACATCTACATGGCAAGCCACATGACTGGAAATATTAGGGCTGCACCAATATGTTTTTTTGAGGTTGATACTGATATCTGTTATCTTTCCACTCATAACAGTCGACACTGATATGCAGTTTTGTAAGAATCTTAATGATAATAAATGCAGCCGCAAAACAGTTTTTAGACAGACCTACCTGACTTAAGATAAATCTGTTTTTTAATCAACATGTTCATTTTACTAATTGCTAATTTGTTAATCTTAAAGTTGTATTATGTAACAAACAAAACACACAAGTGCCAATTCTGCCATCAGCCAAGTATCAACAGTAAAAATAATATTGGACTGATACCAATTTTGCTTTTTAAAGCTGATCTTGGCCAACAAAACTGATATGATGATATACTGCTCCCTAGAAATAAACCTATAAAACACTGATTAAACAAGTATTGCATTTCCCTGCCTAAGATGCTTTTGACCAATCTTGTATCCCCTGTGTACAGTGTTTATGAGTGTCTCACACCTGTCAAATGTCTTAAAATGATATTATCTTGTACTGTTTGACTAATGCTACTACAGTATCTGTCTTGTGATGTCAACTGCGCAAGTCTTTCTGTAAAGTGTAAAATGAATCTTTTCAGAGACCCAAGATCGCCATCTCTGCCCTTGGGTCATGATGACATTTGAAGCTGTTTGAAGCAGTTGCACTTCATACAGCTTCTGGATAACAACTTTTATAGTGCACACACAACCCAATTTTGAATAGTTAACTTTATTTTGGTGGGTTTACCAGCCCTCAACACCTACACAAAGCCTGACATTCTCCTGGCCTTTCTAATCCCATTCCAGGCCGGTCAGACTGACGGTCCTCCCCTTCCCTTTCCTGTCACACCACGGGTCTACGCAAAAACACTTGTGCTGTGTGTATGTGTGTGTGTGCACGCGCTTGGTGCTTACCTAGGCATCTATCTGTGTGTCCAAACCTGACTGAACAAACATCTAAGTCAAGCGCTCCATGACCTGAGGCCGGGTGACTCAAGCCAACGGACACAAACAAGCAGTGAAACCCACCGCACCACAGCCTCATTTCTAACACAGGCCTCTATTCATATCCTCATATAACAGCCAGTATGACCATGTGTTTCCCTAACAAACTAATAACTGATCCAATACTACGACTCTGGGCTGCTGCTGCTGCTGCTGCTTAACGTCAGCACCACATGCTCTGGTGCCAGTCTAAACAGACAGCGTGTACAGAGGAGATCCAACTATGGCTGTTAGAAGGAAACTCCTCACGGAAATAAAGGCTGAGACACTGGTGTACAGTGGCCTGAAGTGTCGCCTGATGTCAGTTGTGAGCTAATATTCACAGCTCATATACTTACTACTACAAAAAAAACAAAGAAACATGAAAACACAGCAAACGTGACAAGGATTAAAAGTGAATCTTCCTTATAACTGTTCAATCTGCACCACTGGTCCAAATGGTCATCCTTGTTACCTGAGAAAAATTCAAAATTATCTGTGACTGCAGTTAGGGCTGCAACTAACAGTTATTTTCACTGTTGACTAATCTATCTTTTTTTTTTTTGATTAATTGATTCATCAATTCATCTACCAAACATCTGACCAGCAGCCAGAAAACCCAAAGCGTTAATTTTGTACTGATAACAAAGAGAAAAGAAAGCAAATATCATCATTTGTACAGCTTTATAAAAATGATTGGTATTTCTACTTGACTTTTTTTAAATTACTAAAACAATTACTCAATTATCAAAATTGTTGACTAATCAACTAATCAACTAAAGGACTAATTGTTTCAGCCCTAACTGCAACATCTCTCTCCCTGTTTATCCTACTGGTGTTGTTTATGTTTTGGTTTACTGGATAGAGGGCATTTTATCACATGACAAAAAACTATGACAAGTAAACATACCGTGAGTTTAACAGATTTTAAGAGTGTGAGGACATTGATTCCAAGCTGACCTGCGTTTTGATTTATGATAAAAAGTTACAAAAAAAGATTTTACATACTAATCAAACTCTTTAGGACCTATAATTTATATGGACAAACAAATTCTGGACTGGTGCTTTAAGACGCGGCCGCCACATGATAGGAGCTCGGTCTTAAACCGCCTCTGAAGCGGTCTGGCAATGCTGTTTTGAGTACCAATATCTTCAGGATATTGGTAGATGTTTGACATTGCACGCATTCTGCTCTGGAGGTACTGCAGCTGGTCTGGCAGACAGCTGGACTGACTGCTGGGTTGACTGGCAGACAGACAGACAGACAGACAGACAGACAGACAGGCCAAGCAGCTTAGACTGGAGTTGGTGATCCAGAAAACCATGCTTTCCATATAAACCAACTGAGCTGCTTCTGAGATTGAAGCTTTTTTTGAACTCATTTCATGTCATTTGCATAAACCCCCTAAATCTTTAATGTTTTAAGAGGCTTGAATATGTGTGTGCGTGTGTGTCTGTCTGTGTGTGCTTTAACCTTTCTCGGTGTGTGTGTGCATATGTGTGTGTGTGTGTGTGTGTGTGTGTGTGTTCTGAACTCTGGGTTGAGAAGCCAACATGAATATAGAAGGTCAGTATCAAATCACTTCTGTCAGTTCCTTCATCATCTTGACTTTTGCATAGATCTAAACACAAAAAATAAAATGATGGAAAGAAGAAGAAGAAGAAGAAGAAGAAGAATCATTCTATATAATTATGATAATACTTATTATTACCATTTTAATTATTTGATTTGTTACTGTTGTCATTATTGTTAAAAAAGACAAAAGAAACATGGCCTTCTGTCTCAGTAAACCAGTGAACTTGAATCAAGCAGCAGTTTTGCACTGCTGTTTTCTAACCGCACTGTTGCTATAGGGACAAGCACTCTTATTCAGAGCTAGGGTGTGTGTGTGTGTGTGTGAGCATGTATCAGTGTGTGTGTGTGTGTGTGTGTGTGTGCATGTGTGGGTATGGGTGTGTGCATGAGAGACAGAAAGAAAGAAAGACAGACAGACAGTGGAGAGCGATGGAGATCCTGCTTACATATCTACAGACTGCTCTCATATCCACAGGAATAAAAACACTGGTGTTGACACTACAGCATGGATTTAAAAGCCATGTGCTGCCTATTATCCCTTCACAAAGACCTCTGCTACTGTGTGTGTGTGTGTGCGTGTGTGTGCCTAAGCCACTCATAGTGACTGACACACCTTATAAGGCTACGAAAATCCCCGACACTGGTCATAAAGAGCTGTACAGAGCTGCATTATGCTATCTAACAGGAGCATCAGTATTCATATTCACTACTTTTTGTGTGTGCATGTGTGTGTGTGTGTGTGTGTGTGTGTGTGTGTCTGGGTGCATGTGCCCTTGATCATCTAGAGGAAGGCACAATGCAGCTGAGCAAACAGATAATGAAAGCAGCCTCTTTCTCCACA
>OMKZ01015556.1:3010-14125 GCA_900302535.1 Neoniphon sammara | reverse complement strand
CATCTATAAACATAGCGAGTAAGGGTAACAATGTACTCACTGCTGAGGAGCTGCCAGCACTGGGGGTTTCTTCTTCAGCCCTTCCACCCCCGTTTTTTCTTTCATTGTTTTTTTTTTCCTCGCTCCCTGGTCTGTCACAAAAGGCCGGCCTATCACTCAGCCACAGTGGCAGGATGCAGCTTTTCTCCTCGCGCTCTCACAATAGAAGGGAAAGACACTATCTCCGCTCTGTAGATATGACAATTGCCTGGACACAGAGAGCGCGTCTGACGATCGGCCTGTTTCCTTATGTCGCGCAGGCTGAACATGGCGATCTCTTTGCGTGTGTGTGTGTGCGTGTGTGCGCGCGCGATGTTTCTATTTGTCACTGTTGGAGAAAGCCAGCACCGAGTAGCAGACAGAGAGCTCTTGCACATGTTGCCTTTTGTGTGTCAAAACTATCCCAGGCAAACTATCACATCAAGAGCACAGCCGTTCAATGAATCCAGGATGACAAACGATAAAACAATTATGATAAATTATCTCAAATCATTGTGTAAGGTTCTAATTACTGAAAGTGACACAGTTTATGTTTGATTTATTGCAGCCATAACAGGCCAACATTCAAAATACAACAAGTGAAAAATTAGTCTGCACATCTAAAGATTTTCACATTATTGTTTTTGTACATTTATTGATCTGCTTCAGCACCCTGATAAATTTATGAAGCTCCACACTGATTGCATGTATAGATTTGTGTATGCTTCAATAAGGCCACGAGATAAGCAACATATTTGCTTGTAAAACATGCATTATGACGTTGCCAGAGGCTCTTTAACTGGATCATTTGCTTTGTATGATTAGAAAACCGTTTAAAAGTGTTTACAGTTCTTTTATTGACCAAACTGGGAACAGTCGGCAACAATCTATTGAGGGGCATAATTTTTAAAAATGGTTCATCCTGAAACATTACCAAAAGTATCAATATTTGAAAAACAATTAACCATGGATTTCTGAGATTATGTATACATGTGAATTTATCTCTATAATGGTTTAGTCATTTTATCACAGTTATCAACAGGTTGTGGTTCATTTATCCAGGATTTTTTAAATCAATTGTGAAGCTTTAGCAACAAGTAGTTAGAAAATGTTGATCCTACTCTGTTAAAAATGATTCCATTAGGACATTAGATTTTATCTGGAAAAAAATGATTTTATTTTATTTTAGATTAAGATAGCACTCAGGAAACATAATTCTATACAGCTTAAACTTTCATCAGGTTTAATGTTTGAGTAATGATTAGAGTTATGCACAGGCAGATATGGGACATAAAAAGGCCCTCAGTCTGGGCCCCAGCATGCAGCCGGGAGTCAGGAGTCAGCCCTCCAGATCAAGCAGGGTTAGGATCAAGATGATTGTCAGCAAACAGCCTGGTGCCCAGGTCACCGAGGGTCAGCTCTTCCTGATGTGTTAATCAGGATTAAAGCCCTGTAGGATGGGCCTGGCTAGCAAAACAGAACCCCTCAACCCCCCTCTAACACACACACACACACACACACACACACACACACACAGACCCTGGCTGTAAAAGCACAAACATTCCCCCCACTTAATCCCCTAATTAAGCGGGCCCCTCCTCAATCCTTAACCCTGCAGAGCCTCCTGGCCCTAGCACTCAGCGTTTGGTCACCTCCAGCAGAGGAACTGTATTGTTTACCGGTGGATTTACTCAGCAGATAAGGAAACCATCTGAGGCCCTTAAAGGCCCCAGAAGATAAAGTAGAGTAGAAAGAGAGCTGATTGAGCTTTGAAGAGGGGAGATCACACTCCCTAATCCCGGGATTGAGAGGTCTTCCAGAGTTCGGGTGTTATGTGTATGAATGCAGGGAGGAGGTCTGGCAAATTGGATTGTCTCACTTTCTGAATGGACATGGTTTCAGAGGAACCTGAAACAGTGTCCATATCCTACAGGGTGATCAAGTGATCACCTTACAGAAACAACCTTATTTGTAGCCCATGAGCTATCGAACTGTAACTAAAAAGGGCAAGAAGAGGGGCAAGAAATAAGAATAATTATTGTATTGTCATGTCTCCTGTCATCAGATACTGTTATCTGTATTGGTGTTTCATATTCATACACACTTTAAATAACCCTTTGTTTACTCTCTGACATACTATCACAATGCAAATACTCCATGTAATGAACACAACAAAGCTGTGATAATTACCATTTACCATAATAATGCTGTTTTATGGTATTTAACAACTGCATTGGGCCATGTCATCCGCCATGCTGGTTTTAAAAGCGGTTCTGCTCACCATGATGCTTCATCTCTTACAGGGAATCCTTCTGAAGCGAAGTGGCAAATCCCTCAACAAGGAGTGGAAAAAGAAATATGTCACACTGTGTGATAATGGCGTCCTCACTTACCACCCCAGTTTACATGTGAGTCTCCGCCATTTCTTTCCCAATCAGCTCTATTTGTTATACTTCTGTTTGTACTCCGGGGTGCCATAGGTTTTAAAATAGGAGTTTTTTTTCAACCGCTGAGCAATGATTCTCTCAGTTACATTTACTGCTACAGTACTGAACTGAAATGCGACCATACAGGTTTATGATTTCCCAGCCACAGAGATACAAGGCATTATCCCTGTATGTAATAGCTATGTTAGCCAACCCTGTGACTGTAGCGCTGGGGATGAAGGGACAGGGTGTCCTAGTGGTCATCTCTGCAACCCCCCGTGGTGCCCATCCCTGGCGCTGGCTAATGGAGACATGGCTGCGCTGCTGCGTGCCCGCCGCGCCCAGACACCACGCTGGCTTGTATTTATAATGGTTCTCACCGCATGGCAGCAGAGCCTGACCAGCCTCCCACATCCATCTTTGTCAGAATCCCGCTGGGCCGCTAATACCTCTTAAACACTCGGCTGGCTGGCAGCAGACAGCTCAGGAGCCCGGCGCCACACACAGAAATGCCCTGCCCATCTTCCTCCGACTCCCTTTAATCCCCTCCATCACTCTCACTCAGCCTTCTCGTCCACCCCTCAGCTTACGGATCTGGTCTGCGTTTGGAAAAGTTTAGATAATCTGGCAAGTTAAAATCCAAGATGCGCAAAGTATTTTATAAGCAACTTTTGCATCAACGTTATAAATGACACAGATAAAAATTTGACATTGAACGCAACCCCAGCATTTATGGATGTGGTCTCCACGTGTGGCCTTGTTGTATTGACAGTGCGTTAGCAGTTTAATTTATAAGCAGTTATTAGCAGAGCAGTGTAGCGCTGCAGTAATGTATGTAAATGACTGAACAGGCTATCTCTTGATCATTATAGCTATTACGGGTCATCGGGGCAATCTATGAATCTATGAATCTGTTGACTTACCGAGGGAGGTGAAATAGGAGAGACAGTTACATTAGTGCCATAACAGCTCAAACCCATTCTGAGCAGTGGAGCAGAGAAAGAGTAAGAAAGAAAGGGAGAAGGGAAAGAGAAAGAGGAGAGAGAGAAAAGGAGAGAGAGGGAGGGAGGGAGACAGAGAGTGGAAGAGGGGAACCTTTAATTTCGCAGTCAGCCAAGCCATCCACACAATCACCTTCTGTTAATTCTATCTGCTACATCAATTAAATTGTTTGTAGAAACTAATTGAATGTGGCTTAATCACACATCTTAATAGCTTTGCACGCTTCGATCTGGCTGTTAATTCCAGCAATAAAATGAAATGAGAGCGCTCACTGGGTAATTAGCGAGGAGGCTTGGGAAAGAAATGAGTGCTTTATGACACGGTAATAAAGCAGAGGAGCCGGTGGGGGGACGGCAAAGGCCGAGCTCGCCTCTATCTGGGTCTTTTTTTCTGCTGAGCCCAATGATTTTCACCTTGGCTTCCCACATTTGGGCGGGAGTCGCTTTAAACCAAATCAAATGGCCAAATTGAAAGAGAATGAGACTGTTTGCATTCATTAAGCCTAACATCTCTCTATCTGGAGAGATGGCGTGGGCACAGGTGATGTATAATGGTTCTACAATCATTTTGCACTATCACACACCCTCTATGTACTTAGTGGGGACGGTCTGAGATGGGTTGTGACTAGTGGCAATGGAAATTGAATAGTGTTTTAATTTGTTGTTCTTCCATAATTCCCGGATTCTTGTTGGTCTACTTACCATATAATCAGTTCCCCGAATAGAAGAAATATTTGGAAATATTAAGAGTCTCACTCATGCAGGATATAGACTGTTCACTGTGTGCTGTTTGTCATATCATAGAACATTTTTTTTTACTTGCTTTAGGACTACATGCAGAACGTGCATGGGAAAGAGATTGACTTGCTGAGGACAACAGTCAAAGTCCCGGGCAAGCGGCCACCCAGAGCAGTGGCCACTGTTGCCCCCACCGCCAGTCCCAAAACCAACGGGCTGACAAAGGACCGCAGCACCCTGCAACTGGGCATAGGAAGCACAGGTAAGAGTCCCTGTCTCATTATAATGCTCAAGGCCAGATCTACACTGAACTTTGGTACTTCTGGAGTTTTAAGATTTAAGATTTTTTTTTTCTTGTCTTTTTTTCTAACCTTTCCTACAAAAACAGTTTACATGAGTTATTCTTCCGGTAGATGATTGGTTCATTTGTAAACCCTTTTGGATTTGAGTCAAGACTTGTAGTAGTACAATAACAATGTTTTTTTTTAACTATTATTATTAATTTAAAAATTGGAAAAGATGGTAAGTGAAGAGGCATGTCACATATTTCATGTGTTACCCAAAAGAATAAACAATTAACAGGTAAGCTATCTAATGATTGCACAATGTAGCTTTTATTACTGTATTCATTTTGTATCCCCTTAGTTTGTGATTAATCATAAAAATGGGTCCCAACAGGTTCATTACCTACTTTCCATATATTTCATTAATGCAAATTAGCTGCCACATAGTATACACAATGATGACTTAATGAGCACTTATGAGAAATCTATTAGTTTCCTAAATTACTAAACAGGGAATTTAAAAATGGTACCGTGTTTAAATATCACACCTTAAGGAAATGATCACATAAAGAATCTTTGTTTATCCTGGCCTATTATAAAGCCATAACACTGACCTAATTGGTTTTTTTTTTGGTTTTTTTTCATCCTCCAAGGTATTATGGTTACAGTAACAAAGACTGGTTTGATCTTAAGGTTCAAGGTTTTCCACTTCACAGGTTTAAAAATAGAGCGATCCACCCAGCGAACTGCGCCAGTGCAGGCTGGAGAGAGCAGGTCTGGCAGGTTTACAGACACAGAGCCAGTGATTGGATTTAGGGGTTAAGATTAAGAGTAATTAATACTAATTAGCAAAGTGATCCCCAGAGGGAGGTGGGGTCCTTCACTGGCTGTGAAACAAGAACAGTGTTTCCATCACTTAGCCTAAAGCTAATTGGCTGAGAGTGGGTTCACTGCCAAAGTCAGGTCAGCAGGGACCACCGGGACTGTCCAGGCAAGTCACTGTCAGACCTGGCCAAGGTGCTACCACCACGCCGCCAGTGAATGGGTTAATCAGTCAAAAGCAGAGAAGATGTAGGAGTTTACAGAGCAAAGGACGCAGGATGGAGGTTGTTCCATCCCACAAACAATTAACCTTGAGTGTTGGATAGAGGGGAGTCATCAGGGCAAACAAAGACCTGCTTTTGGGGGTCTGAAAAAGAGGCCAGGCCAGGTTTAGGGAAATCAGCACCAACAGGGTTCTGTTTTCTCTCTCAGGCCATGTCCACATTGACCCGGGTTTATTTGGTATTTCATCCACACTACATCGCACTAGTGTTTTCATAGTGTTTCTAGACTTGTTTTGTTAAAAGTCTGCCATTGGCACTAAAATGCCTGAAGTCCCCTATCGAGCATGTGCACACCTATGTCCAAGGCCTGTGCATGCTCAATGCTAGGCTGTGACCTAGATCACATGACAATCCTACACCAGCGTTCAGAGAGCTTGGTTTTACCCATCTGCACAATATCACAAGACTGCTGTTTTCAAATTTATGCACCTTGGAGAACGTTTTGGGGAGGTCCTGTTTTTGTGGTTGGAAAACACAACAGGAGGACAAAACAGAGAAAAAAAAGATGCATTTTTAAATTTTACCTGGCATAGTGTAGCCGTAACCTTTCTTTCTGGTTTCTCATTCCTTCAACATGCATTTTTCTGTTTCTGTGTTAGGATGTTGTCTCCTGCTGGTGTTAGTTTGAGGATAGACTTCTCAATGACGAATCCCCAAGATTTTCACTCTTGATCCATTTGCGCATCAGCGAACAATGTGAGGGAGATTTGTGTTAATCTCCACTTAGGAAAAGAAAGGTTACAAATCACATCAGGTCTTTCTCTGGGTGGAGGACCCTCCTCTGATTATGCGATCGGGATTTTGATTTCATTAGACATGCAATTGATGAAGGGAACAAAGGGGTAATTTTTCATTCATGGCGTCTGAATCACAAGCCTTGTCTTTGCCTTTGGTAATTCATTCATTCCTTAGATCTAAAGACCTTTATAATCACTCGGAGAAGAGGGATAGCGAGGGAGAGAGGGATGGGGCGGGGGGGATGAGAAGATGAAGAGGAGAGGTTTAGAAGACAGAGAGTAAATGAGAGAACGCATGCGCTCACGAGTGCGCCGAGCGGCCAGGTTTAATTCCTTTGCTGGGTGCTGAGCGGAACCATTTTAAATATGATCCCCCCTGTTAACACGCATCCCGCCGTGTCACTAGCGACAGATACATTGTATCAAAGTATTAATGGGCCCAGTCACTTTTAATCAATCCTGTGGGAGAGAGAGAGATGCATGTGGGAGAGCTGGAGATGGCGGGGATGGAACTGTTTAGCTCATTTGCTCTCGACTCTGCACCACAGTCTTTGTCAGCACAGTATCACCGAGGTTTTCACTGACCACCGCCCTCTGTCAAAACCCACATCAGAGTCTGAAGGGGACCGGACCCTTTGAAATGCTTGCAAAGAGGCAGTTTGTGCATCTGCAGGCGTAAAAGTGTTAGTGTGTGTTTGCATCTTTTTGTTGTTAGATAACCTGGCTTGGCCTCAGAGGGAAATCAAGTGAAAGTTTATTTGTCAAATGCACAGCGGTGGCTGTTACCTGGCAATGAAAAGCACAATCTGTCACTATCCTCTTAGTATTTTAAACAAGAGCTCTTTTCACAAAAACTCTCTGTTCCACAAATGTTCCTGCAATGTTTGGCCGTATGGTTGTGTGTGAACAGGAACAGTATTGCTAATCCAGAGTATTCTGCTATGGAAATCTTTCGGCTCAGGGCCTTGTTCCAGCGGGTTTACTCTCAAGGCCGAATGGTATTGTAGAAAAATCATATTGCAGTTATTTTGACAGATGCTGCGATTGCAATGTGATTCCTGATTATAGTGGGAATGATCATTTTTGCACCATATTAAAATGATATTTTTTGCTGAGGTCTGTACCAAACAAACATGTTTTCTTACATGTGGAGAATACGATTTGTAGGCCAGGGCATCTCTGTAGCACTACAATATTAATTTATAATGGTGTTTTATCACAAATTTTACCTCTATCTAAAAATTGCAGCTCTGGCAATGTGGAAACTGCTCTTGGTCACATCATGATTTCGATTATTATTTTGATTAATCGTGCAGCCCTTGTAGCTGTGCGAATGCAAACCGTAAGATTACCATGCTGAGCACATACAGCCGTGTGACGAAAGACACTTTTGCGTGTACTTGAGTACCAAATACAGCAGACTCAGTTGACACGCAATCGAACCATGGCCTGGATTTGAAGACAGACTGTTCAATTTAGATGCATGCATTGTGTCTCTCAGAATCAAAAAGATGCTGAAAAAACATTGTCTCACAAAAGTTTAGAATAAGAACGCTTCCCTGGCTCTGTTTTTCTACCACCATTATGCCACATTCTTCTTATCTGGATACGTCATTTTGCACCCATTTTTGTTTCAGCCTGTGTGAATGACAAATGGAAATGTTCCAGGAATTAATTGTTTTTGTTGATCGTGAGAGTCACTCCCCTTTCCAGAAATGTTGACCTGGTAATGTGCCAGAATCCCTTTGTGAAAGAGCTATAATCAAAAGGTCACAACAGACTAAGAACAAGAAGAAAAAATAGTGCAAAAAATGACAGAATGAGACCAGAAGTGATGAATAAATAAAATAGGGATTGCTATATACAAGGTTTAAATTAAATATAATAGAGTGGGTTTACTGTATACAATGTGTAAGATTAGATAATACATAGGCATGAATATGAAGGGATGGTGGTGTGGGGACTGGCGGCGGTAGCAGGGGTGGAGGGGATGTCTGGGTGTTGGTCGGGATGATGGTGGTGGATTACACTGCCGCGGATGATGTGCTGCTTGGCCCACATTAGCATGAATGCTTCATTATCCCACTACTTGTACATAATGGCAACAACTCCACGGAGGGGTCAGGCCTCGTCACGGCTCATCAGCCTAGTGACGGCTCGGCCTAAAGAGAAATGAGAAGCAAGGCAGCGCTGCTCCCCGCTAATCCATCGCCTCTACTTAACACCCCAGCCCTACATGGCCTGGAGAATACACTGTGGCTTTATACATCTCTTTATACATGTGTCTATATGGTCACTGAGGAACATTAATTATGCTGTTTTTTATTGTTTCAACTTTTCTTTAATTCTCATTCAATGGTTGTATATAGTATTCTAATAGTCTATAGTTGACAATCTGAAATACAGACTCAATCTAGAGACATTCTTGACAAGAACAGTAACACCTTGATGTTTACACACCCTAAATAACACTGTCGGGCAATTTCACTGCAAATTGCTGGACCATTGCTGAAATTCCATAGCAGAAATGCGGAAGATTTTTTATTCTCTCAACCGTTTGTGATACATTTTTATCAACAAATTGAATGTGGGGAGATGCCGCCTCAGGCAATTAAGATTTGGCAAATTAAAATGTCCAATATTCTGCACAGGACAGGACGATGTGGTCATCTGTATCTTAGGTAAAGGGCCTTTGTGAAACATGAGATAATGCTTTTGATGCACAGAAATACACAGAACCAGTCTGAGGTTCCCTGAGCAAAAACATTTCACAGATTAAAGATTCTTGCTTTGTCTAATTATTAATCTAATATGTATAACTGCATTTGAACCTTGGCCCTTGACACGCTGCCATCACTCTTAGCATCACTGGAATTGGCATCATTCAATATTACATCTGATCCTTTGGCCCTCAATTTGCACTGTGTCAAGTTTGTCAATGTCACGCCACAAAACTGCTGCTGCTGGAGGAGCAGTAAAATGTGTCGGAGTCAGGCCTGGCTGGAGCTGCAGAGTACAGTGTTCTTTTAATGCCACAAGCTGATTATTTCTCCACTGTAATTACATTATCCTCCCCTTTATGCAGGAGTGGTCTCTGGGGACTAATGGATACAGCCATGTATAATTCATTAATCATTAGCATCCAATTTGACAATTAGACATGATTGTTGAATTTTAAATATGAATCAAAGTTGACTCATAGTTATCTAGCAGTTTTTTTTCTTTTTGAACAGTCAAACTTCATTTTTAGTCAATGAGGAAATACTTTGATTACATAAAAAACACACGATCATTGCAATTACCTCTAAACAATGAGCTGAATATTCTGCACCGTCATGACTGATAATTTATGTATACTGTGATGAAATATTTGCCCCTGTAACACTTATAAACCAGAAATGCTAGTAAAACATCAGTGATCCTTCACTTTTCTTACAAATATTATTTTATTAAAAAGCTCTTTGAAAATGACGTGCACTTCAATAGCCACAAAATTGCTTTCAGAAGCCTCTTTTGTTTTTCACGAGTTGCGAACTCCTCTTGTATCATCCATCCGTCACTTTTTCCGAAACAAAGTTTCACGTTTTCTTTTCAGTACCCCTACTTCTCCTCGCTCTCTCTCCCCCTCCTCCTCTGCTCTGATTTGAGCATGCTAATTTAGTCAGTGCTCCTCAGCATGATTCCCTCGCTCTCTCTCCCATTCTTGCTGCGATCCTGCTCCCTCCCCTCTGGGACCTGAAGATTAATATTCCTGGGCCCAACAAGATAATTACTGATACTAATTAGACATGATTATGTGAATTTGATACACTTATTACTCTGGATAATGAGTAGGACATATTATCCTAACAAGCACCCGTGCCGCTTAGTTTACTTTACACACGACACACACACTATATTTTCTGTTATTGTCACCTCAATCAGAAACTGATATTCTCTTGTAATTACTGAATAAAAGGCCTTGATGTGTCATACCTGTAAGTTGTAAACGCATATTCAAGAAAATCAGAAATCATGCATCTTTTTACCAAAACAACATCTCTGGATGTTCAGTGTCAAAACATTTGTTGTGAGAATATTTACAATACTAAGTTACATTGTTTTAGCGAGTTATCATTTACATAATGTGCAATGTATTTTAATATGGATGACCTGCAGTGATTGTTATTGTTTGGGAATAGATACTGCAAAGCACTATGGAGTGTTAGTGCAATAGATATATAGATATATTAAGCTCAGAACTGAAACTATCTTTTCCTGTTTAATTTATAATAATAATGAAATTTTACAGGGTGGAGAATCAGTTTAATTGACTGAAACAAATCAATTCAATTTAATTCAATCTTTTTTCAAACTTTGCCAGTTCATCTGATTCCATTTGCTTGGCCGGGAAGTGTATCGATGAGTTTTTAAGAGTAGTTAGGATCTGTTGTGGAGTGTTCGACTGCCAGGGAACAGGAGGGAAGGACCCCACATGGCGCAGCCTAGCCCATGAATTAGTAAAGAGAGGAGAGAGAGGCGTCCGTGGCTCGCCTGATTGGAAGTTAGGGAGCGAACGCCTGCTGACGCCAGTGGAGATGGATGTGGCAGTCAGAGGGATGAGGCGAGATAATTAGCGTTCAGAGTGTATCTTGTTAATTAAGGGCTAATTAGAGGCAGAGGCGGAGGGAGGGGGGGACAGAGAGATGTGCACAAATAAGGTGGCAGCAGCATTGCACTGCTATAGAAACTACCATAAACACCAAACTTAATTACATCATTATTACTCCTTTATCAAGGTTTTTTTTTTTTTTTTTTTTTGAAAC
>OMKZ01015555.1:2758-13567 GCA_900302535.1 Neoniphon sammara | reverse complement strand
GACCCATCTCGGAGCCGTTCAGCGATCCGGCCACGTGACCCTCCTCCCCGATGCCTGAGTCTGTGTGGGGGAGGCCGGCGTGGGGGGAGTCGTCCACAGGGGTGGGGGTCTGCTTGTCGCGGTCGGAGAATGAGGAGGATGGGTGCTCTGGAGGAAGAAAGAGAGAATGGATGATACACAGTGATACACAGTGGTTTATAATTATGCTAAAATCAATGTAAGAGCCTTTTGTGCAGTGCATCGTCAACAAATTACAAAACAGCATGTCTCTTTTTAACAGCCCATTCTCAGATATAACTTCTTGCTTTTCAGCTTTTATTTCACTACACTGGAAAGTAATGCATCTACCACCGCACCTCCTCTCAGTTTCTTTTTCTAATGGTCTCATATTATTGACAAAGGTACATAATTATTTGCCTAAAACTCCTCTGCATGCACAACACCAACGCTACAATGATGACTCACCACTGGCTCATCCAAGATTACCCTTTGATACTGATGTGGCAGGAATAGAAACACTGAGAAATTACCTGTACTGGTTGGGGAGTTGATCTCATGGCGGATGCTTCTCCCCGATAGGCTGGTGGACCTGCCAATCTCGCGCTGGGGTTCCAGAATGTCCCGGTACTTGGATACCATGAGGACTGAGATGAAGTAGACGACTGCCAGCGCCAGGAACTGAGCCTGCTTACTGTCATCCTGCAGCAACGCAACACACAGTGAAATCAACTATGTTAAACCAGCCTGGAAGGAAAGTCAAAGGCGAGGGCATTCTATTCTTTGCAGCTGCATGCAGATGTATATATAAAACACAACCACACACACATACACATATACACACACTTACCACATCCCTGAAGACCACAGCTCGAAGACGATTGATGTCTACATCCTGCAGGAGTCTGTCTGGATCCTGCTAAAGAGGGCAGAGAGAGTTTTAGTGCGGTGCGTCAAACGTATATGTGTTTGTGCTGGAATGTGTACAGTATGTATGCATGTGTGCGTGTGTATGCAGTTTATGTGTATGTGTGTGTGTGTGTGGGTGGGTGTGGGGGGTACCTTGCTGGTTGTGGAGGCACTGTGGAGGCTGTCCTGTGACTTGCTGCTGGTTAAGGAGGACTTGCAGCCCCGATCTCTCTGTCTCTGCCTGCACTCCAGACAGTTCCTCACCGCCACACAACACACTGACAGGGAGAGAAACAAAGGAGATTAAAAAAGTTTAGTATCACATACAGGAGGCAGCTTTCAGATTATTTGGTATTGTTGTTGTTTGAAAAAAGTGGAAAGTTTGTGAATGCTACAGTTTTTGTTTGGGTGTTTTGAAGTTGACTACCAATATGTATTAGGGCTGGCAGTAATGATTGTTTTCATTATCAAGTGACCTATCGATTATTTTTTCAATTTATTAATTCATCATTAAATCTATAAAGTGTCACAAATAATGACAAATGCTGATTGGAAGTTGCTAGAGCCCAAAGTGATGTCTTCAAATTGAGCAGCAGCCACAAAAACCCAAAGCAATAAGTTTATAATGATATGAATGGAAAAAAGTAGGCAAATCTTAGTGGTCATAATGACGCTATAATCACCAAATAATTGGTATTTTTACTTGGTAAAATTCAATAATTAATCAATTACCAAAATTACAGTCAATTAATTTTCAGTCAATTGATTAATCTACAAATTGTTTTAGCATAACAGCTGAACTGTAATGAAAACAATGTCTTTGCTTTAGGAGTGTGTACATTCAATCCATAACCAATCACCACACTGCACAAGGTTATATGGCATGCAACAAAAAATGTTCAATCAAAGGTAGACTCAGGGATGTGATGGCATATCAGTAATTGAGAACAAATTTCTTCAAGTGAATCTGCAACCTCATTTTGTTTAAACTTGAACACTGGGAAAAAGACATTTCAACTTAGAAAATATTTTTGCGCCATAGCTCTCATCTGGGCCATGAAATCCTCTCCGTGAGTCTACCTCCACAGTCATAATGGTTTTGAATTTTTAATAAAGATTGAATAAATCAAACTCACACATACCCAGTCGGAGGCATTGCCTCATCAGCCCTCCCGAGGACATGTTCTTCTCTGCCTCGATCTCGCTGAAGTTGAGGGAGCTGGCGAACACCAGAACGTCCACCATGGCCATGAGACGAGACAGGAAGGTGACCGCCGTCTCCGAGGACATACCCTGCGTCGCCTCGATGTTCTCCAACTCCGTCTGGGAAAGGGGGGGAATAAATACACACTCGCCATTTACTCAGTGTACAATAAGCATGTAGGCACACTGAGTTGGATGCTCTCTCATTGATTTGGTGGTGAAATAGTATCCTCTCTAACAGAAGCAACCTTTAGGAAACGAATGCAGCTGGGTCTTGCGTGACCCAAACAGTCATGGCTTGTTGTATCATACAGGAATAGCAGCCTTGAGAGTCATGCTGGTAAGTGAATTATTTCGCCATACATGTATGGTGAAATCTGGCAACATGAAGTACTTGAAGGACGACACACACGAAGTACAGCCTGATGACACACAGGTAATGGGAATAGTGAGATAGTGACAGTAGCGGTGTGGTTTCAAGGCCTATTAGCAGTAACAGTAGCAGTGTGGGGACAGGTACAACCAGCCTAAAGAACGAAAGCTGTTTGCCCCGACCTAAGCATTCAGTTACCACATTGGAAACAAATCTGGAGGCGACGTGACAGGTGTGAAAACTTGAAATCAGACCAAGTGTGTGGTTTGCTCTGTCTCCGCCTGACTAAGCAGATAAGGATGTGAAGGGTGTGAAAGAGTAGACAAAGTGCAAGCATCTACAGGCTCCGCAGAGCAAGTGTGCACAGACATTTGGGGATAACAGACACACAGGGTGAGGACAGAAGGGCTGGGGTTGGTGCTCTTAGCTCTTCTGGTGATGGTGAGAGTCCCAGGCTCTTTACGCACCTCTCCCCCTGCGCCTCCTCCCCCAGGAACAGGGGTCACTTCCTCTCCCTTTGACCCCCTCTGGGGTCCGGCTCCTCCTGCCTTCTTTAGTGTTGATACAAAGGGGACAGGCTTAGCAGTTGCAACCCCCTAAGTACCATCATCAGTGTTTTAAAAGAAGGGCTTCTGGAAAACTCTCATGCTCTTTCTCTCATACTTTTGCAATCCATATAATTTTTTTATTCTATTTATTTTTTATATATTTTACCTCCTACATTTCTTTTCTCTCTGTACTATCTATCCACCTCCTTGCCTTTCAATCTATTCCATCCCCCTGATTTGTATAATATTCTAACAATGTTAGAATATTATTTGCTAAAGGAATAGATACAACTGAGGCAGAGAGATCAATGCATAACCATGATAGATAGGAACAGTACAAGGGGGAGTATTGATTAGCAGCAAAAGAACACAACAAATAGAAACACTATGGATGTCAGACAGGCAAGGGTTAGTGTCAGTCACAATGGTATAAATAAACCATAACAGAGTATTAGTAGAATAGAGAGAGAAAGGAAGAAACCGCAACTTACAGTGTTGGCACTACCCTTAGAACTCTGCACATGCAAAAACAGACAAAAACAGAGACAAAAACGACAAGAAAATACACAGAATACAGGTAACACAGAGAGGGAAAGGAAAAAAAGAAAGATGATTAAAATAAACAGACTGTTAAAGTACCAAACTTAAGAGATTGTTAATTAATGGGTTACAAAATTGATTAAATTAAGGTTTAAAACATTTTCCAAGACACACCAAAGTGTTAGGTTGACAGTCATGAAGGAGATAAAGATCAGAGGAATCCAGAAAATACTCTTGAAAGTTTAATCAGGTTACCCATTTTTATATTTATGGCTCACATACGCAGAACTATATATAATTTAGTCTTTGGGGCTTCAGAAGTCATTGCTGATCTTTTGTGATTTGATGGGTAAAAAAAAAAAAACATACCAACAGTAATAGACACAACAAATTATGCAACCTATCCAATCACATAAGACCAGTGACTCCCTGAGCATGAGAAGAGGTATATTAAGCAGGTTCCTCTTGTTTTAGTTCAGCAATATGCCTTAGTCATGCCTAATTAGCGGATGGTGACCTGCAGTTTTGGCTCCCACCACAGAGGGGCAGAGTAGAGCCACTTACAGAGGGGGAGGTGGCAGCGGATAGGAGAGGCAGGATGCCTCCGCAGGCGATGATGATGTTGTCCACCATCTGCGAGATGAGGTGGATGGTGTTGTGGACGAAGATGATATTCTCATTGCTGTTCACAAAATCCATCACGGACTTGGTGGAGTGGCTGAAAGAAAAAGAGTTGTGTTGATTATGTACCAAAAATAGGACGAAAATTCATTCTTTTGTGCTCCTTTTTGAAATTCATTTGTCTAAATCTGCTGGAACACTTCTAAAAAGGCTGTGTCATTTTCAACACATCAGAGGTTTGAAAGTATCATCAGTATGCTTTCACCAGGTGATGCTGGGATTGCCTAATGACCCAAAATGTCTTGCTATTCACACATTATGTTGAAAAATAGCACAAAATGGGTTGTCTCAAACAGTTACAGATGTGCTGAAAAAGGCACATCCTTGTGAAGGAAGATGGTAAACAGAAAAAAAATAAACACTTCCACAAATGGTTTATAAATTGGTTTATAAATCCATCTTGCCTACCTTCTCCACACATGCACGTCAGTCTCCAGGGCAAACAGCAGGTCCGTGAGCAGCCTCTGGTGCATGGGGGACCATTTGAACTCTGGGATACGGAACATGGTGGTGCGTGGGCCAGGGCTGAACTGCCGGCGCTGCTCCTCCGTCATAGGCATGCCCCTGAAACCCAGATCAACACGCAGGTCCCGCTCCAACTGGGCCGCGCTGCGACCATGGAGGGCCTGCAATGGACACAGCCGAAAGGGGCCGGGGGGGGCAGTGAGAAAGTCAGCCAGTAGAGGGCTTTCAGTAAACCCTTCATCAGTCAATAACACATCAGAAAATTATGCATTTAATTAATCAATGAATCAAGAGCATAGCCAGAGTGATCTGGCATCTTAGCTCATGATTAACAAGTAACCGGTGTGAGGGCAGTTAATAAGGTTATCAGTGGAGTTGGCCACAGCTTAACTTTTCATGGTCACTGACCATAAACAGCCAATAAGATTTGCATGCTTCCTCGTTTGCTTGCTGGTGTGATCTTTCATGATTACAGTCATTCCGGTCAATCCACCAAGTTGCCTTCGTTGTGAACACTGAGTTAGAGAGGCATATAGCAGACAACGAGATACAAAACCACTTACACACAAACACGAGAACGCACCTGTGTAGTGGCGGTGGTTTGGATCTTCTTGGTATCCTTGTCCTTCCCGTCATCCGACCTCTCGGTATCAGAAGTGGTGCTGGCTGTGTCTCCTCCAGTCTTCATCCCTGTAGCCTCTCCCTCTGTCCCGGATGGGCCCTCCCCCTCTGGGTACTCTGGTCTCGAGGCTCCTTGGACCTGGGCTTGGCTCTCAGCCTCAGCGATGGAGCTGATGTCAGCCAGAGGGCTCTGGATCTTGAAGGGCCCATCCTCTGGAAGTTCCCCGGTAGTGTGGCTCTGGGTTTGAGTTAAATCAGAGCCGCAGCTAGTCATGTGGGCCAGCAGGCTGAGGTCGTCACTGGCACTGGTGGAGGAGTGAGCTGGGACTGGGCCAGAAGGAGTGGTCTGGTCTGGGCTGGGCAGCACCAGGGGGTCTGTAGCAGCCAGAGCTGGGAGCAGCTTCTCATCCACCTATGAGAGATGGAAAAAGACAGGATGAACATTTATAAAAGACTCATTAGCATGCATACATCTGGTGTGCCGCCCTGATGTCTCTTATTTAAGACAGCAGAAAAGCTAAGAGGACACAGAGTAGCAGACAGAGACGGTTTGGTGGGATTCTGTTCAAGGCCGGCAGGAGAAGATGTGGTTCAACAGCAGAGCTTGAACAGGGCCTCAGATTTTGAACCAAACCCTACTGTTGCTGAGAAAATTTTGTCAGAACCTGACCCAACCCACCAACCAGAACAAAATCTTCAATTTGACCCCGACCGAAGCCCATAAAAATTCTGTCTGAAAGTCCGAACCCAAACACTACCAAGAACTGGAGCCTCAATCAAACTAAACATTTATATTATGGTAGTATACATAGTGTCTGTTGTCTTCACATTAAAACCGATGGATGGATGGAAAATCTAAATTTATCATTAGGTTACATCAGTTAAGACTATCCAAAAATGTGAGGAATAAGCACATAATTTTAGGGTTAAGTCTACATGATTTTCATTGTGAAATTGACCTCTGATACGTAGATTATGTGCTTTTCCACGTATCCACGTTTTTATTAGTTTGGTTCATAGGATGCTCATTTCAATCGACCACCAGCAACTTTTCATAGTGCACCTTTAAATGCCACTTTAATGAGTTTTTTAATCAAGCCATGCCTAACATATATCCAAAATCAATTAAAAGTTAGAATAAGTAGAAAAGTCCTTCATTAAAACTCTGACCTGACCATATACTTGAAATTTTTGTCCTGACTCAAATCCACCAAACCCAACAGGAACAGTCTAGTCCTGTCAGGTTCATGCAGCTATCTCAAGCTGGACTCTACAGACAAGTCCTCAATCAGTCAATGCCAGTAAATAAATAAGTTCTTACCTTGCTGAAGAGAAATCCATTGTTGCTGGGGACGCTGTCCTTTTCGTCAGCCAGTGTGATAAGCGGTCCCATGTTCCCATCATCCTCCAGGCTCACTCCTGAAAGCCCTAGGCCCGACCCCATGCCGACCCCTGACCCCGCCGTGTCATCTTTAGGCGCCAAGTTCCCATTCAGGTTCTGAACCACAGCACAGTAAGCGCTGTCCAGGAGAGAATCAACCTCCACCAGAGGTCCGTTCTCCATTCCTCCTCCACCTCCTCCACCTACACTCCCACCCAGGCCTTCAGGAGACAGATCCAGGTCATCCAGTTTAACTTCTGTGGCCTCCACTTTCTCTGCTTTAATGTCCACCAGCAGGTCATGGACCTCCACCCTCACCCCTGGCCCTGCGCTCTGCTCCCCAGGTGTCAGGGCTTCTCCATTGGGGCGCTTCACGGTGCCCTCTGCCAGGAGGTTGCGGGAGTCTCCACCAGCCCCCTCACTGTATTCCGCCTCGCTCTCAGGCGTCTGTGTCTGGGAGTTGTCGTCGATCTCCAGGTTGCCATTGACAACTGGTGTAGGTGCAGCGGAGAGGCCAGAGATGGTGGAGACGGAGCCTTTCTTCCCCTTCTTCATGTTCTCCTCCTCTTGACGCTGGTACTCCTCATACATCTTAGCCAGGTACTCCTTATGGGCCTCATAGGTCACCTATATCAAAAGGTATGGAGATGATTGGTTATACTATCAGGACAGGAGGGGGAACAGCAATTAATTTAAACACCAATAACTTCAGCACCAAGTAGTTCATGAGTTGTAGGTCATCTGTACCAAAGGCTGAATTGAAATTTGGACACTAGCCTAATGGGGCCATCAACCGACCTTCCATAATTTCTCTTCACATTTGTACTATCTTGGACTGAAATTTTACTTGCAAATGTAAAAGTAAAATTTGCACCCCTGAACGGAAGGCAGAGATGTTCTCAGTTATTAATAATCAATATCTAGCAATTAATTATATCTCAGCTAAGGACTCCTCATAAGCCTTGCAGGTTAACAAAAGGAGAAAGCATTAGAATCAATAATACCCTGTATCTACAAATCAATAAGTCCTTGTCCACCTGCTCAGATATACTGAGTCAAAATGTCAATACCCACAAATCAATACCACCTCAGCGATGAGGCTGTATTAGAGTATAATGGATTTTGATCACAGAGCGATAAGTTGTCAGCCTCAACCAAGTATAAAGCAAGGGTCTCTGCCAACTCCAGGGAGATTTGACAAAATCAATATCTATCAGTCAAAACTTTCAACATGAATCATAACACACAAAGGAGCACAAAACATGACTGCATGTGCACAAATAGGAAAAGGCACTGTTTCAAACTGAATACAGATTTAAAGGAAAACATGAATACGCACTTGTGTATTGCTATTATTTTGTATTATCTGCGATGGTTATTGCACTCTAAGGGTTATTTTATTGTAATTTATCTTTTTGCTGCAACCACATTCCCTGAATCTTTCTACTACTTTGGCTAGTGATTTCCTACATTTCCCAGAATGCCGTTTAACAACCTCTAGAGAACATGACTGAAGTCGTTGCAATCAGCGGTGAGTTATACTTAAAGGTGGAAAGTACAATAGCAGCAATTTTAGTGATAGTAATAACAAGAGAGTGAGTTTTTCTGGTCAAGAAAAAATGAGAGTTGTGCCCTTCACTCAGAACATAACTACAGTCACTCAGTGGAGAAAATGGTATTTCTGCCTCTCTTATGATGGTTTTCTCCCTGTGTGAGTGTTGAATGATGGTGCAAAATAGTGACTCTACAAAGAAGCTATTACTCTTCACTTTTGGCAGACTGATCTCAAAACCTGATGTTTACCGTTGATGTTTGAGATGGTTGAAAACCTTTCTGTTACATCATCATTTGGTAAGTGATCCACAGGAATAAGGACAATACAGCACCAAACAACAAATGGACAAAGAAATGCATTTACCAAATTTAATAATATTGAAGTGCACTGAGGCTGATTTTTTCTTTAAAGAAAAATAAGTCAACATGATAGTTCAATAGATTTTACTCATTTTCAGCTAACTGTCCCGCTCTCACCTTGGAGTGCGCAATGGAGAGGGTATCGACCCAGACCCTCCAGCCTCCCCACTCGTACTTGATGGCATGGTAGAGCAGGATCCGGAAAATGTTATAGACCATCTCCGTTATCTTCTGCTCCTCAGGGTTCTTGGGGTTGATGTATCCCAGAGAGAACATCCAGTCCTGCCACACCGAGCACTGCAGCAGGCAGCTGGAACACAACACAACCGGTGTATGTGAGTTGAGTTTGATATCAACATATTAGCCACAGAACGAGTTTCATTCTAAAACATGATATCCAACTTTCAGAAAAAATATGACAATTTTGGTGTCATTAAAATACATTAAATCATGTGTTACTGTAAAGCTTATTAGTGTCCTTAAGACTAGAAAATAGTCACATTTGTGACTGATAATTGACTGTAGAATTTTAGATGATGAAATCTAAACACACATAATGAATAATTTCATATGATGCCACAATCATTTAATTTAAACTTGGAACTTGTAATTTGCAACTTGTAAATTTCCGATCTGCAACATCATGGCGCTCATGGTGTCAACTCAGGAAATAAAAGATGCCCACAGGAGCGAAAAACTATTTTGCCCCAGGAGGAACACCAAAGCGTATACAGCAGTATTAGTGTGCTTTGGCATCATTTGAGCTGAAATCGGAGAAACCGGAGCTCTGAAATGACACCTGAATTTCCAACTTGTAGTTCCGTGTTGAATGATCGTTCATTCAGCTTTTTCACAATACGTAGCGCTGTCTGAATGTATTCATGCCTACAGTACGTATTCATGCACGCTCTCACCGTCGGTTCTCACGGCTGTTGCTGAAGAGTTTTATCATGTCGGAGAGAAACAGCCTCCTGACCTCCATCAGCTCAGCGCTGGGAGTGGAGTTCTTCAGAAGAGTAGCCACCACCTTAAGAATCACTGGGGGAGAGAAGAAGGAGGGAGAGGAGGTGAACGGGGTGAGAAGAAAAAAATAAGAAGATAAAGTAATTGGAGTAGGTGTGAAAATGGGGAAGAGAAGGCAAGAGAGATCAAAAGTGAGAGATGCCAGCAGTGTAGCTTTCTGAACTCCGGCTTTGTTGTTTTTTTGCATTTAATCTACACTATTATTGGATGCCCGAAAAACAGAGAGGTGCGGGCTGCAGGGTTTTGTACTCACTGGGATTCTGGATCTTGACAGTGGAGTCTGGCTCAGGGTGGGGTTTGTGAACCACCTGGGTGCAGACCTGCTCTGTCAGGATCTGCACAGAGAAACAAGATGAGCAGCAGCCAATTAAACAACAGGACAAGGAAGAGACTAAAAAGACATGGCATCACCGTGCGTGCGTTGCTATGAAAACGCGGCATGCTAATGAGCCGCTGCCTGATGGTCACTGACCTCGTACAGCGTGTTGTACGTGGTGACAGAGACAGTGTTGGTGTGCATCATCAGCCTCTCTCCCAGCAGCGTGAACAGACTGTGTGTATGCATGATCTCCACCTTCCTCCTGCAGGGACACACACACACACACACACGCACACACACACACACACACACACATACAGCCTGTCAGTCATGACTGAATTTCAAACAGCTGAAACTGACACTGGTTGCCATTGGTCTGATACTGACAAGAGGAACCACGCAGCCCTGTCAGTTAAAGTGGCGCCAAAGAGGAAGGCAAATTAGCAATGGCAACAATTAGCAGGAGTCAGTGGAGAAACTGCCATATGGCCAAAGAAGTATTAACCTTAAATATTAACCTTGCCAGTAAGCATAAACTGAATCTCATAGAGGCCTTTTACTTAATATGCTTCATGCTCCACTGAAGGCATCTGATTGCAGTGGGCCTTGTTAATTACCACCTTTTTTATATATATATTTTTTATTTATTTATTTTTTTTTGACATGACATTTGACATATGGCATTTACTCCTGTATACTCCAGTGCTTGTTCAAAATTATTTAGGTAGTGTTGTGGTATTTTTTGGATAATTTGTTGTTACTACCTTTAAAGAGGATGGTATTTCAATTTTTAAAAAAGTGTCAAAAATTTTGACTGAGCCTATTTCCTTGTCTG
>OMKZ01015554.1:15770-35315 GCA_900302535.1 Neoniphon sammara | reverse complement strand
CCAGCCGAGCACCGGCAGCAAGCCCAGGCACAGAGACGCCCCCCAGGTCCCCAGTAGCATTAAGTGTACATACTGCAGGGTCTTCTCTGAGAAGTACGTCAGGGCATTGTAGAGGGAGAAGTAGCGGTCCACTGTTATGGCTAAGAGGCTGCTGATGGACGCGGTGAAAGAGGCCACTAGGAACCCTACAGTGATAAGGCTGATCGTCTCAGAGGAGATCACATACTGAAATACAAAGTTCAGGATTAATCCCATGCCAGCCAGCAGGTCTGCTGTGGCCAGGCTGCCAATCAGCACAAACATGGGGGTCCTTAAGGTGGGCGTGTAGAAGATAATAGCCACCACTATGGCGTTTTCACAAGCAATAACAGTGCCTGACATGCAGAGCATAATGTCCCATGGGTTGATTGGGAAATTGAACGGGGCGGTGGAGAACTCCAGGCTGCTGTTGTGCTCCGGAGACTCGGCCTCCATCCAAGGGAGAGCTGCCCCGGCCACAGGAGCCACAGAGGAATCGTTCACCACCAGGGACTCATTCATATCTCCACGCTATGTCCTGTTGGGGAGAGCAGAGGGACAAGTAGGTCATGGTGTGTTAATGATTATTATTCACTGATCCCTGGAGGCAAATTCTCCTTTCCCTCATTCCCCTTCAGAGAGATTAGGGGAAGATAAATGACAGCACCAGAGGAGCTGGAGCTGGTAGGGATTCAACATCTTGCTCAAAGGCACTTCAACAGAGAGGATGGTCTCCTTACTCACTAAGCCACATGATGCCTAACACAAAAATATGTATTTTGGCATATAACTTACCAACACTTATAATATATGGATGATTATAGGCTTAAACTTCAAAATATAACTATAGAAAATACAAACAATACAAACTATAGAATTATAACTATAGAAATGATGTAAAGGAGTCAAAAGTTTTAACACCGCTCAAGTTGAGAGAGGCGGCAGCAACAGGCGCGGGCGCTGTCCGCGGTGCTGAAACTTCAGCAAATCTCATGGAAAACTGACAAAAACCTAACACCTAACCATTACATCATCGCCCTAATTCACAATAATTTCCTGTAACACTTCTAAAGGAATTCGTAGTGTGTTTGTGGTGTTTTATAATAAGTTTATAATGAAGTTACTGTACTGTCTTTTTCGTGTGGCGTTAATTCAACCAGCGCAGAATGCAGTAAACTGAAAAACTGAATGCCGACAAAAATCTAACATCATCACAGCTCATTCTTGTATTCATCATTGCTCTTTCTGAAACACACAAACGATGCGCATACATACCTCCGTGACAAAAACGGAGTGAGCTGAGATTTCCGTGAAATGACAGCCCCTCGTCCAGACCAAACGCAACGACTGTCCCCCTTTCTCTCTCCTTCGGACCCTCTCAAGTGAAGCCCTTGATTTTGTTCTGTTTCCCACGCATGGGAGAGACACCCAGGGCAGGGGTGACGTGAAGCATTGGCCGGTGTTCAGCTCGGTGAGGGAGGTGAGGAGGAGGATGAGGGTGAAGGGGATGGAGACGCGCTGTATCAGGACCGACCGGAGCGACGCACGGAGGGCTATAAACCCATGTGACGTCACGAGAGAGAGAGAGAGAGAGAGAAAGAGAGAGAGAGAAAGAGAGAGAGAGACTATGCAGTGTAGTAACAGTGCATTAATAAGTATAGAGTATGGGGTTTTTATTATTTTTATTAAAATGAAAACTAAATCAAGTTAGTGTCTTTTGCCAAATGAAGAGTATAAAGAGTATAAAGAGTGCTGACCATGTTTCAGACAAAAAGATAGATTTACTTACCAAGCCGGTCATGTCATCCATTCCTGATGTGACGGAGGTTCCTACACAACTGCAATTATATAAATAAAAAGTCTGTAAAAATCTGCATTGAACTTTTATTTTAGATATTATTTATTAATTTCGTTTTTCAATTATGTTTCATGTAAATTATTTATTTAAAAGCTTAATGTATCTCAGAGTTTAAGGAGTCTGGGTTTCAGTGGAGAGTTTTAGTGTCTCAGAGTCTAAATGTTGTTTCTAAGACTTTTTGCACTCTGTAAAAAATAAAATTCTGGGGGAAGCACTGAAAACCTATGTTTTCTTTCTTTTTTTTCCCCTTTTTTTTTCAAGCATCAATGCAAAATATTGGTTACAGGCAACTTTGATCCACTAATATTTGTATCAATCTTCACACAGTGTATCAACCGAAGCCTTGACTGGACAAACCAAATCATATCTTCACTATGAATAAAACACCAAAACCTGCTGTTTGGGTGTTTGTGATTTTAGCGTACAAGTAAAGGGTGAAAAGGAAAGTGGGAGGCAGTGTGAGAAAGACAGAGTGAGAAAGAAAGAGAGACAAATGGGAAGATAAATGGAGATAATATGACCCATGGTAAAATAGACAGAAGCTGTTCATGTAGGTGTAGCAGATGGTCTGCACAAGAGGACGGGCTAACAAACTAAATGCACTCGTGGAGACAGATAGTGTAGCAATCCTACACAACACAGAATATGCAATAAAAAGGTGTTATGACCCTGGAGCATTGAAATTGACCCCTTCAGACTAGCTGTGTGTGTGTGTGTGTGTGTGTGTGTGTGTGTGTGTGTGTGTGTGTGTGTGTGTGTATTTGTTTTAGCAGTCTGGTTGCCTCTGCCTGTAGGAAGAGATCCAGTTCAGTTTGGTCTGAACTGCCTCTAAATACGATGTGTTCTGCATACCAGAAACGAGTTACTGTATCTCAGACACACGCCACAACCTACTGGGTGTTGCACATGATGAACTCATGAAAATGTTCCCCAGGAACAAACACCCTGTAGCCCTCAGTGGGTACTCACTGCTCCCATTCTCCTCCTCATTTCTTTTTCCTCTCTTTGAAAGACTCAATTCCTCCCTCTTCACAGATTTGTTTTCCTTGATAGATTAGCTCACTCTTGTACCTCCTTTTCTTGATACGTTTCTCATTATATTTGTCACCAGGTTGTGGTGAGAAAATGTGCTTCAGTGTTGAAACCATAGATATATTGTGAGCTCTTCAAAAACGATACTCATTTATTGGGTTGTGGACTCTTCTTTTTACTTTAGATTTAAAATGACACTATAACAATGAGGATGAAGTGCAAATTGTTTCTTTTAAGCATATTTCTAGCTAGATCAGATGAACAGTTTAAGCTACAGCCCTTCAATTGCTCCGATATTCAGAGGTGTTGAAAGTGTTTAGACATACTCTTTATACTCATTAGCTCCATCCTCTTTGAACTCAGTGATAAATGAAACATCCTACTAATATACAGAAACTGCAGTCCATACTTGGGTGAATGGTTCCCATAACCTATATAAATGCATCTGATTAAAGGGGATTTCAAAGGGAGTAACAGAGCTATGCAAGCAGAGCTATAAAGTTATCTAAACTTTTTATAGTTGTATTTTATCTCCCATAAAAGCTTGAATTCAACAGCATTTATAGTGTTAACAGAATGGATTCTGAATCCAAATGAAACCAAAATGCAGTGTCATATAACTATGAAGGAACTGTCAGGGGTGGTCTCCAAATCTGAAAGTTGTTTCACATTTGTCTCACTCACTGCTCAGTAAAACTATGGGACAACGTAAAATTAGAGGGACATGAGGCATCAGGAGTGAGGTGTGCCTAATGCGGTGAGGTGAGGGCAAGAGAGAGAGAGATAATAATCACTAATATCCACTAAATGAGCTATCACATTATATAATCACCTGAAGATCAGCAAAACCCTTCAATAGCAAGAGCTGAGCAGTGAGCAGCTTCCCTCTGCACTGCCTCGGCACACAAATGAAAACCCAAAAGCTGTTTTATTATAAAGAAGGTGCAAAATCTAAAAGTAAATGAGAAATGGCCTGGATAGAGAGCACACAGTGGGAGATTACCTGGCCATTGTGACTGACCTCAAACCGCGAAAAGCCTTGACAGGACACAGATTCGGTTTGCACATCTGGCTGCAGAAACCAGCAGGCGGGACAGGCTGTGTCCACCTTTTGTTGAATCAGATAGATTTACCTCAGCAAATTCAATACAATATGCACTTATTTTTGAAAACCATTCCACAAAAAAAGACAAGAAAAAGAAAAGTTTCAGTACATCCTATGAGGAAAAAAAGGAGTGTGACACTAATGCAGCCAAAAATGAAGTCTGAAAAAGAACAAATGACGATGACAAAAAAAAAACCTCAAAACATACGCACTTATATTTGTTAATTGATAACTGATTGACATATTTGATGACATATCAGTTGTATATTTATTGTTCATTGTCTGTTATATGGTGAAGTTTTTTTGCAGTCATTTGAATTTGTTGACTTTGTTTTGTTTTTTTGTTTTGTATTTCATGCCAAAAGAACAACTTGAATTGATAGATACTGAGAGAGAGAGAGAGAGGGACAGAGAGAGAGAGAAAGAGAGAGAGAGAGACTCACTGCAGCATAGTATTATCCCCACCAGTGTTGGTTTCCAGGCAACAGCTGTTTGTCCATGTTTTGCCAGAAGATTGGGGGGGATCGAGGGGTTGTTGTCTTCATTCATAAGCCAAACAGTCACATGAAGTGCCTATAGTGACACATCAATACACATGCTCAACCGTAGCAAAATACACCTCGCAATCCATTTTGATTGTTTTCACTGCCGGAAAAAAAAAAAAGAAAATCCAATTGAATTTTCACAAAAATAGAAAAAGATGCCTGGCACAAACAAAATCTGCTCTGGCTATAAATTCGATACTGACATTTTTTTTTTTTTTGTGATGCCTGCCAACAACAACTGCACAAAAATAACATTTGCTACATGCACTTATGCACCTATTCATCCATAGCCATGTGCTGAGAGGCATCTCTGTAATGAGACACCAATATTGGGAGCAAAACAAACACACGACAAACAGGATTCGTAAATGAAGAAGCTCTTTGCTTTAGAAACATCTGCGCTGGTAGCTAATCCTGACTTTGTGTGTGACTATAGCACCACCCTACACCAAAATAGACACCTGCACAAGTGTATGCATGTGCTCAGGTGCACATGCACAGCCATGGTGACTCACAGCTCAATCGATGAATGTCCCTCCGCAGCTATTTACCCAGGAAGAACTGAGCGCATCTCCATTTAGCCCGAGAAAGAGTCATTAACAAGGCCAACAGAGACAAAAAGAAAATCTGAACCATAAAGAGTAGAAAATAGAGACTAACTTGAGTTGAGTGATGATTTGACAGGCTGAAAGGGAAGTGAGATGATTTAACATTTAATACAGGACATCTGAGTGGCAGGGTGGAAATGGCAGGCAGGTAGGAGGGTGGAAAATAGAGATGAAATGGGGTCGTTAACAGCCGAGCAGAGGCACCGGGGGAGTGTTGAGGGTAGGGGGGATGTAACAACTCACATTTACTTACCATCTTGACCTACTTTTTGCGAGGGACATGCACTTGCTAAAGGCCACACAGATTTCTACCTGCACACACCACCGCTCTCCCAATTGCCCGTCACACACCTGTTTGTGAAAGCATGATGAATGAAGGACCCAAACAGGGATAGTCATATAACCTGATATAGTCTCTGACCTAGTTGTCATACTGCTGCTGTCACCGTGACCTGGATTCATAAGAGAATTAAGATGAGGCATAGGTAGAGGCTTGTCAATTATATTCAAGATTCAGTTTCTTTATGTTTATTGTTAAATAAACTCACTTGTTTGAAATTTGCCTGTTTGTGGAAAGCAGACAAATCTAAAAAAAAAAATGGAAAAAAAATGGAAAAAAACATGTTGGTATTGCCAAATATCCCCTGCAAGCCCAATATACACTGCTCAAAAAAATTAGAGGAACACTTTGAAAACACATCAGATCTAAATGGGGGGAAATAATCTTGGATATCTTTCCTGATAATGAGTAGGTGATGTATTAGTAACAAAAGGATGACACATAAATTGAAGGAAATGAAAATGATCACTCTATAGAGGGGTGAAATCAAAGACATCCCAAAAATGAAAGTGAAAAAATGATGCAGCAGACTGGTCCATTTTGCCAAAATGTCATTGTAGCAACTCAAAATGATACTCAGTAGTTTGTGTGGCCCCCACATGCTTGTATGCATGCCTGACAACGTCGGGGCATGCTCCTAATGAGACGATGGATGGTGTCCTGGGGGATCTCCTCCCAGATCTGGACCAGGGTATCACTGAGCTCCTGGACAGTCTGAGGAGCAACCTGGCGGTGCTAGATGGGCCGAAACATAATGTCCCAGAGGTGTTTTATTGGGTTTAGGTCAGGTGAACGTGGGGGCCAGTCAGTGGTATCAATTCCTTCATCCTCCAGGAACTGGCTGCATACTCTAGCCACATGAGGTCGGGCATTGTCGTGCACCAGGAGGAACCCAGGTCCCACTGCACCAGCATAGGTTCTGACAATGGGTCCAAGGATTTCATCCCGATACCTGATAGCAGTCAGGGTGCCATTATCTAACCTGTAGAGGTCTGTGTGTCCTTCCAGGGATATGCCTCCCCAGACCATCACTGACCCACCACCAAGCCGGTCATGCTGAATGATGTTGCAGGCAGCATAACGTTCTCCACGGCATCTCCAGACCCTTTAATGTCTGTCGCATGTGCTCAAGTTGAAGCTGCTCTCATCGGTGAAGAGCACAGGGCGCCAGTCGCACACTTGCCAATTCTGGTGGTCTATGGCAAATGCCAATTGAGCTCTACAGTGCTGGGCAGTGAGCACAGGGCCCACTACAGGACGTCGGGCCCTCAGGCCACCCTCGTGGAGTCTGTTTCTGATTGTTTGGTCAGAAATGTTCACACCAGTGGCCTGCTGTAGGTCATTTTGTAGAGCTCTGGCAGTGCTCATCCTGTTCCTTGCACAAAGGAGCAGATACCAATCCTGCTGAGGGTTTAAGGACCTTCTATGGCCCTGTCCAGCTCTCCTGGAGTAACTACCTGTCTCCTGGAATCTTCTCCATGCTCTGGAGACTGTGCTGGGAGACACAGCAAACCTTCTTGCAATGGTATGTATTGATGTGCCATCCTGGAGGAGTTGGACTACTTGTGCAACCTCTGTAGCGTCCAGGTACCACACCATGCTATCAGTAGAGATGTTGATCCAAGCCAAATGAAAAACTACAGCAGGAAAAAGCCAGTCAGTAAAAATCAGCCAGAAGAGATGAGGAGGGAAAAAAAATATCAGTGCCCTCAACCTGGAAAACCGTTCCTGTTTTGGGGGCCGTCTCATTGTTGCCCCTCTAGTGCACCTGTTGTTTATTTCATTAACAACAAAGCAGCTGAAACTGATTAACAACCCCCTCTGCTACTTAACTGACCAGATCAATATCCCAGAAGTTTGACTGATAGGTTGCTATACTCTGATTAAAGTGTTCCTCTAATTTTTTTGAGCAGTGTATATCGTCTAATCTGGCCTCTTGTAACTGAAATTCCTCTGGCGTGAGCATCACACTGATGTGACAAAACAGTTCTCAAAGATCAGTAGATGTGTGCAGGATTAAACAAAAAACAAAACAAAAAACATACATTATCATTTTTCTCTAAATGCTTTTGTGTGATCTGATCGGAATTTTATTCTGATGTTGCATATACTCTAAGTCTCCTTCTTCTATCTCATTTGTAGTTTTGACTTCTTAAAGCTGTTGTTCTTCCCTTTGATATACTTACCAGGATCAGTTTTTTCAGGGTTTTTTTTTTTTTTTTGTGAAATGCTGAAAGTTTTTAGCCTCTTGTCCTCATCAAACCAAACACCCTGAAGAGGGAAAATCATTCTTTGGGACACACACAAAAAGAGAAATGGGACAGGTAAAAAACTAATTTGAAGGCTATAAAAATGTATCTACTTATGGGACTTTTTTCTTTCTTTATTGAAATACTGAATAGTTTTCAGGCAGTCAGGCCCCAAATCAGATGAACCAACCCGAAAAGGGAAGATTATTCTTTGGTTTAACTGTTCAGTCTGCCTCTGCAGCCTGACTGGCTGCTCAGAGTGGGCACTGATTTGTTTTATGGGGTTCTGTTTCAAACAAAAAAGATTGAGGGCCACTGTAATACAACAGTAACTGTTAGGTTCACTTGTGTATCACTGTTGCCAGGTAAAAACTTCACATCTTGGTTTTGGCAAGGTTTCATAAACCAATTGTAGAATTTTCTTAACCCATACAAGAGTAATCCTCTAACTAAAGTTAAAATTTTAAATTTACTTATTATGAGGTTTTCACTCAGCAGCAATAGTGTGTTATACGAAGCAAAGCAGAGGTAGATAGGACTGAGATTCCTCTTTCTTTGTTGCAGCAAGTAAGTGCAAGTTCAGGAACCCTGACATGCCTACAGAAGCATCATAGTCTGCTCTCCTACATCTATTCAAACATAAAGAAGAAATAGCAGAGGGAATAATTCCGTTGTCTAGAAGAAATAAAGCTCTCTGACTGAATAAAAACACCTTGACCTTATCTTTCTTCTTCCCCAGCACTAAAGCAGACGATGCAGAAAGGTAAAGGAAGCATCCTGAGCCTATAGAGACAGGCCGTTCCCCTTCTCTCCTCACATGTGATAGTCTCACTACTGGATGATCACCATCACCTCCCTCCCCACCCTTCACTCCGCCTCCCTCTTCCCCCGTGCCCAGACTCACGAGGCGCAGACAGAGACCCACGGTCGGCATGTCTGAACGTGCAACAGAGAGGCACCGAATGCTACCTGACTGTGACATTATGAGTTATTATGAGTGTGTGTGTGTTACAGGGTGGGCATTTGTCATCACATTTTCTCGCTGAAAAGCTAAGTACCAGGAGCATTAGTGAGGCGGGGGCAGGGGGGGCATGAGAGACAAAAGTTAATAAGATGCATAAGAGGTGGTATGAAAGAGAATGAGAGAAAGAAGCACTGGTGGTGGAGACAGGATGGATAAACAAGAACAATGAGGGAGACCATGGTGGAGTCATTTGGTCTGCCGAAGGCCCATCTCCATGGAAAGGGAGTAATATTCTTCAAATTTTGCATGTGCAAAGAATGAGAAACCACAGTGGATGCATGGAGCCTCGAAATAAGAGTAGAGTAACAAAGATGAGCAAAAACGACAGTGCAGAGAATTGCTTGATGGCATTGGTGATCAAATCTATAAAGCAAGCAAAGAGACCTCACACCAGTTAATAAATAAAGGTTTAATTTACTGCTGTACATAATATAAACTGTCATCTTCATCAATAAGGCATTCATATGAAACAAAAACATCAATGCAAATTTTGTAAACTAAGACTGGGATCTGATGAAACAAACAGTAACAAGGTTTTGTCTGCAGAGAACAGATACACAGGCCAAACAGGTACTTGAAAGGTACCACATATTTACTAGCTATGCTACTGGTTAGATATGCAGTTTTTATGCCTGTTAGCACTGGATAATTACCAACTCTTATGAACTCCCACCCAAAATTCTGGCAGCTTTCATTTCCTTGACAACACCATCCACACTGTGTGAAAGGAATTATCTTGTTACAAGAGACTGATTTTTTTGTGGTTGTGGACCTTATTGTACTTGTAAGCCGGTGTTGTGAAAAATAGTTAAATTCAGGATCAATCATATCCCATGGTGTTAAATGCAAAATATGATCACAAAAAAAAAAGTTACTGAACATCTAGGACACTGTTAAGAAACAAATCAGCGCAAAAGTACGATTTTCAGGAATGAATGAGGCTTACTCTCCTCTTTGTCATCCTTGTATTTTTGGAACTATACGCAAAAATGGCTTTTCTCAAGTGAAGACCCAAACTGCATTTATATAACTTGTGACACGTAACAATGCTGTTCTATTTATCGCTGAACATCACTGAATGCAGAATTAAAGTTGACTTGTTCCAGAAACTTTCCAAAAAACAAGTAGGTAAAATTCTGTAGAGAATCCTTCAGAATCATATTAACCTCATGTACGTTCTGAGATTGCAACCGCACCTGTCACTGAGGTGTAACTTAAGGAATTTAAAGAGCAAGTCACCACAAACTTTGGGATTAACGTCACATTAATGGACCATACATTTAATACATTTAATTAGCCATAACAAGTTAGAAATTTACATTTAGTTAAATACTGTTTTTCTTAAAAGGTTGCAATTAAAATTGAAACAGTGGAGAAAAAATAGAGAGAATAAATAAAAAGCAACAGAGAAGCCTTTTAGGCATGTCTGCATGAATAAAAAGGTGATTTGAAATTGATTGATTTGAAATGATTTAAAAAAAGCACCTCTCGCTCTCTTAAAAAAAAAAGAAAAAAAAGAGGAAGACATTAAACAACCCTCAGACATAATTTGGTAAACCTACAGTACATATGGTTGTTCATGCACCAATATCATCATCCTCAAAGCTACTGTCTTCTCTAAGCAGATTCTTAACAATTAAAAAAAAAAAATTCAAGAATTGTATATAAGAAACAAAAATGTTTTCCTGATCCAGGAAACTTCTCTTTCTCTGCCTATGAGCTAAAAAATGAAAATCTTAAAGTCAACAAATCTTCTTAGTCTTGGAGCTGGAATGCCGTGGTGCCAAGACATCCAAAATGAAGGAGGACCTCTTTGGCCCCCTCAAGCAGTTCAGGCTGTCCTTGACCATTCTGGTAAAGGTCTGGATGAACGTATACGGGTGAGGTTTCAGTGTCTCACATGTATCGGTTCTTGATATACTCCCTGTACATGAGCATGTCCTCCCTGCACAGCGCCCTCACCTGGCCCTGGGCAGTCATCACGTGGCTCTCAAACACATCGCGACTGTCTCTGTCCACCTGTGGAGGAGAGACACCGTAGATGCTGTCCTCCTGGAAGCACGACACTGGCTCTCTGACAGGGAGGGGAGAGAGAGGGGAGAAGGACAAAGAGAGGGGAGAAGGATGCTCAAATTATGGACATAGACAATTAGATTAAGCAAATGTAGGTATAAATGAAAAATGAACAAAGACAGCAGTGATAGGTTATAGTGTGATCAGCATCAGGAGAGATGATGACCTTAGTGGGTTCCTCATCTTGTTGCTTTGTGCCATAACTTGTTTTAGAGCGGGTGAGAGGGGCTTCCCATGATGAGTTTGATCTTGTCCCCCGTCCAAAGACCCGAGAAATTAGGCAAATTCGTCCACTGACGTATGAAACAGCGGCGGCTGTTTTACACTTCATTTTTTATAGTTGTTAAGCATCAGGCTATTTAACCTATTTTAACCCCCGCTTGTTGACAGATTCCATCAGCCTCTGACACTTTTCACAGTGTTGTTCTCCCGTGTGTCTGCTCTGTGTTCTGTTGATTTTCTTCATCAGCAGTGCGTTTTTTGCATTCGCCCAGAGCATGCAACGCACGTCCTGGATTTTTTCACCTGAAATTGTAGTGAGCACCGTCACAATAGGATTACAAAAAAAAAGGCTATTAGGTTCCAGTAGTATATGAAGAGAGAGCGATGGTCAAGCGAGCTAAACAATGAATGGAGTAAGGGAGTAGAAGTAGTGAAAACAAACATTTTTAAAAGTTTTTGAATCACTGCAACCACAAGAGGTTCTTCCTCATACAGTCATAGCTGTGCACAAAAAGATTTAGGCTGATAGTTTGCAAGATTAACTGTGGACAGACACACAGACAGACACAGACACACAGACTGAGACACACCCAGCCAAACCATAATCTCCTGGTGTAGATAATAAACAGTGTAAAAGTGGTAGTAGAGCCTTTTCAAAACAAAGATGATGCCAACACAATAAGACCAGCTGAGGCCTAAAAAATGAGAAGAACACAATAATATGACTTAAATCCACCTGACAGCATCACTGAAGACTGGGTGGGTGGACATGGAGCGGAGGCTTACTAAGTTATTAAGACAGATGTTAATGGAAACATTGTGAGGGTTGCAAAGATGGGCGCTTTCACAGCAGAATTACTCATATTTTTATGGAAGCTAGACTGTGCGTGCCTCATCATCCTCGGGGTAAATTATCAATTGCGTGCTTGTCAGGTCATCCAGTCTGTCAGTCAGCTAGCTGTCTCGTCAACAGCAGCTGATGCCCCAGTGAGGAGCTGCCCAGACACATGGCTGCCTTACACACGAGCCCAGTTGTCAGCTGGCTGTAGCATCATCATGCATTAATATTTATTGGAGCACTATTCTTGTGCATATTCTATGTGAAGCGATGGGATCACACTCCACAACTAAAATAAAATGAAAAAAATCCCATTGATGTTCACGACGAATGGATCAGAACATCTTTGCCCTCTGGCCTTCATCAGAATATCTGACAGCTGGAAGACTGAGATTTTCCTGTCCACAATGAAGACACATTTGATGTTGAAATGTACTGATATGCATGGGTGCATGTCATGAAATATTCTGTTTCTAGGTTATCTGAGGGACTTTGGAAAGAAATACCCTTCTCATCACATCATCAGCCAGCTGTATCAGTGCCAAAACGTTGGTTGGTGGGTAAGGAGAGCGCAGCATAAATTCAGCAGAACACTCAGATTTTATTTTGATTAACTGATGCAAATTAGTACGTGTTTACACCGCAGTCACATTTCTGTGTTGAGTTGCGCATGTGCCCTGCTCATCATGTTATGTGGAGAAAAGGAAATATAGCCTGTGCTGAACTGGAGGGCAGGAATAAGTCAGTTATTGAGTTTGGGTGCAGTGCAGTTTATGTTATCTTATGTTTATGTTGTTGCAAGACAAGTGGGAAATGGATCTGTGGATGGATGTTTTTTTCACACATGCATAAGCACCATAATGACAGTTTTACATGAGTGACAGGAAAACTTTGTTGGAACTGAACACATTTGTGTCTTCTGAAAAAAAAACAAACTCATACACACTCCCTGACCTGACCTTATTGAAATTTCCTAGTTCTGAGTTGCCTTGAATGCAACACAAAGCTTCAACTATGGCTGTTGCAGAGAAATGTGTGCTCTACTTTGCTCAAAATAAATTAAAGCCATAGAGGAGGTGCAGGTGCAGAAAGCATGGACAACTACATTCACAAACAAGTAAACAAGCCACATACACAGCTTGAAAAAAAACTGCATGAACAAATTAGCTGTAAGCTGTCAGATACCAAATGGTGGATTCCGTATACTATTCTGACTTCTGCCTGAATGTATGAATTAGGAAAGATAAATCCATCCAAAAAACACTGTTTGGAACAACAGGTGGAGTGTATAATGGAATACATGTATTCATGTACTGCAATACCATACTGCAATATAATTCATGTACTGTAATGTAATGTACTGCAATAAATAAGGAATACAGAAAAGTGGAGAGGAGTGAGGGCACATGGTTCTGACCAGTGTTGTGCTAGTTACTGAAAAATAGTAACTAGTTACAGTTACTTGTTACTTCATTCAAAAAATAACTCAGTTACTTTGTTAGTTACTTACACCAAAAAGTAATGCGTTACTGTTAAAAGTAACTTTTAAAGAGCAGTCTTTTAAATGCTCCCATTAATGCCCTTAAAACCTTCATTGCAGTACTGTAAGGAAAATAATACAAACTGTTGATCAACTTAACAGTTCCTATTCATTTGCATTCACATCACTAAATTCTGCTAAGCATTATGGTCTATACAAACACAAACCTTCAAACACAGCAACTTATAAACGCTAATTTATTTGAGTCAGGCCAGCACAAACTGAAAATATCCAGTCACATCACAAATAAATGCCTGCAAACTTAAACTCACATGTTGTTTCTGGAGGTGCTTCAACAGATTGGAGCTGCTGTTTGTCGCAGTAGATAGGACCTTCGAGCCAGAAAGACACAGCTTACATTTGACTAAAAGGTTTTTGTCTTTGTGCTCGACTAAAGTGAAATAGTGAGCGTATTTCCACGTTAAAAACTTGTCTTGCACTCGCCTTGACTCGCCATGACCGCCACATATGTTAGAGTAAACAGAAACACGCCCACAATGTGTCTCCGCTGTAAACAGGAGGAAGTAGCCTCCACTGCAGCAGGCCAAACATGAATTGATTTATAGAGTAACGGACTAACGTGCCATAATGTAACGGTAACTGAGTTACTTTATTTGAAAAGTAATGCGTTAGTGTATTAGTTAGTGCCAAAAGTAACGGCGTTACAGTAATGCGTTACTAGTAACGTGTTACTGCCCAACACTGGTTCTGACAGTGTCAACAGGACCAAAAATGTTTTATGTTTGATTTGATTTAATGCCCTGACACAATGAGTTTCAATTATGCTGCATCTGTTAATAGCTTCTCCAGTAAGTTATGTTTGAATTATGGGTCTATAAATACCTGTCCTGTGCCTAAATCGTGTAATTGGTGTATACAGTGGCTTTATCCCTTAACAGCTCTATATCTAGTGTGCACACAGACAATAGTTAAGCCAAATAAAAAGAAAAAGTGTTACTTGAGGGAGCCTGGAGCGCATGCGTCAACAAACAGAATGTTTAATGAATGCCTAAAGAAATTTGCAAGGGAAATGAATAGTTTTCACAGTCACAGTTGCTACCTTGACAAATTTCATGCCTGTTGGCGATGAAAATTGCCTTTTCACTCCTAGACACCACTTCATAACCTATTTTCTTTTCACACAAGAGTGTCTTTGGTGTCGTAACTTTTTTTTGTGCGTAAGTCTCTGTCATTCATCTCTACCAATAAATTAAAGGTAGTTTTGGCGTAAGCTGTTTGGCTCTTAGGAAGTGAGCATGGCATTAGTTCTACATTCCTATGAGAAAGATGAATAAAACCCAAGGATGCTGAGTAGCTGGGAGTGTGAGTGGAGTTTGTATGAATAGCTACACATGCATGCTCAAACACTGGAGTGTCACAAGCACATAATAAGTGGCAAACAGACTGTCTCATAGCAAATGCATATGCACAGATATACAAACACGTTTTTCTTTTTTCCTTTTCTTGTCAAAGTTTGACCTTTCTGGCACAAACTGCCACACCTCATTGTTGTATCTCAATACAAACCTGTCTTGTTAATTGTGTTCCTTCCTATTTTTCCCGCACCACCAATTGGCTGTTTCCAGTCAAGCTTAGACTCTATGCCTGATGTGTCAAAAGGAGCCGCACAAAGGGAGGTGAGAGACAAAAAGGGCTTGTAGCAATGAAAACACGTTTGAGATGCGGTAATGGCGGCTCAGAATAGCCCTCTTATGAAACGACAGGTACACCTGCTGAACCACGTGGACTGGCCATGAGGATGACAGAGATAGATGGATGGATGGATAGATGGATGGACTGATGAACGGATGGATGGAAGAAAAATGAAGAAAGAGGGCGACAGGGAAAGATGAAGTGCACTGAATCAGATGAAAGTATGTATGATGCTAAGGTCTGATTCCCTGCAATCTGAGCGGGCTCCTGAGGTCCCCTTCTCAAACACGTGCATACACACACACACACACACACACACACACACACACACAAAGTGCACAGACACAATAACCCCAAAGAGCAGATATATGAATGGCTGTCTGCAAGCTTTTTCCTAACATGTAATAGGTTTGACCTGGGTTAAATCTTAAAATGCAATTTTGTCCCTGAATTACAACCGGCTGACAAGTTTGCACAATCAAACAGAATTCACCAAAAAATATAAAAGGCTGTGGAAACAACTGCAATAAGAAGACAGAAACAAGACAGCAATTTCCAAACACACATGTGACATGTCTGTGGTCATGCTCCTGATGCAAAAAGTCACTGATGTCAGTCCTGTCATCTCAAACAATAAGCTGTCTAGCGTGTATCTGTTGTGCCTAGGCTGCATCATTATGCAGACAGCAAGTCACTTTACCCCAACGTGACAAAAGAATCCTGAGAGATACTGAAGGGGAAAAGATGATTTTCCACCCCTGCTGCTGTACTCATCCACACTGATGGTACAGCAGCCCATGTGGAAATGTAATATATGTACAAAGAGGGGATTTCCATAGGCATTTAAGTTATACCAAGAGTCATTTAATGCTAGCTAGCTGATGCTGCTTTCATGTTCTCCTCAGAATCACTGGAATTTCCTACTTCCAGGTTTCAAAAGTTAAGCCGATGATGCAGTTGTGTTCGAGTGCTTCAGAACTCGGAAGCAGAAACGTTGTTGTCGTTAGCTTGTTAAGCTAATTACAACAAGGCTAGCTGTAGCAGGCAAGCGTGGGTTTTTCACTGTTTTACAAAAACAACCACATGACTTTACAGTTTAAAATTTTAGCTGTGGCTAACTGGTATTATCAGATCAAATTTCTTACCATTCACAGAAAACGCCTTGCTGTTGGCAGCCATTTTGAAATATCACCGCTGAGCCAATTCATGTTAGATCTAGAATCCTGATTTACCCGACTTCACTGCATGACTTGTTGGGGCGTTCATGTGCGCTTCCTGCTGGGAAACTGGAATATCCGATAAACCCGACACCACACAAACGAGGCAAGACGTTTGTCAGTGTTAAGAGCTGACTGTGTTATTATGGGAAAAGTTAATGTTAGTTTACCTGTGGTAATTCTGTCTGAATGAACCAGCGATAATCATTCAATTACACTCAGCAGCCACGCTGCACAGCAACTCTGAGACAGGTGATGAAGAAAGAAGGAGATAGGTAAAATCTACCGTGGCTTGGTCATTAAAACAGCCCTTGAGCTTTAATTCTTTTAGAAGTGTGGTACTGATGTTACAGTACTACAATTTATAGTAGGTAGTGGTAGAAAAAATCATTAACTCATACTTTTGGTGAATAATCTGTCACCATATTCAGAGGGGGGTATATACTTTATTTTTGGTTCAAATATGACTATACAGTGGATGTAACATATGATTTTGGTGATGGCTTAAAACGTTGTTTGATTTTTGCTAACACAGATTTAACTTTTAAATGTATTCATATGCAGGGTTCAGTCTCATTACCTCATCCCACAATAGGTTTGCTAAGCCTATGCAAATCAACAACTCTGCCCTCTGCTCTTTCATTTTCATGATAATTCTGCAGCTCTCCTCTGCATAATTGCTCTCCCATTGCTGTCCCGTGGACATTTTTCTGTCCACGATGAAAACACATCTGATGTTGAAATACACTGAGGTGTGTGAGTGTATGTCATGAAATATTCTGCTATGACTCTCGTGTTTCCAGCTTCTCTGAGCGGCCTTGGAGAGAAATAACCTTTTCATCACATAAACATGTGCCAGCACTTCCAGACCGATGGGCATGTGCACACAGATGCACACACACACACACACACACACACACACACACACACACACACACACACACACACACACACACACACGCCATTCTGTTGCACTTATCACAGCAGGTTCTCATGTGGCTGATGGTCAAGTGTACTATTCTGCAGTCAGTACGTACAATTAATGTCTGACAATTAACATGTTTGTGAATACAGCAGAGTCTGTGTGCACTGCATTAGATGTGAGTGTGTGTATCTGACATTGGTGTTGTAAATACCTCCTCCTCTAAGGAACTTGTACTGTGATGTCAAAACAATAGGAACATCTGCTATGGTGTGTGTGTCTGCAGCCGTGGTTACACTTTTCAGTGTCTTTTCAAGGCAACCTGGTGCATCTGGTCATGCTAGTTCTAATTACTGGTCATGTGGGGTCAGGTCTCATTTATGGTCAGATCGGATGCTGGCTGCAATGACATCTGATCTCAACATCCACATTCTGAGGTGGCCATGCTCGCATTCCTATCAGATCTCAGTGGTGCGTGCACTTAAATTTGGCCACAATTTGGAAATTGAAAAAAAATATCTATTTACCATGGCCCGACTGATGTTACCACCAGTTAGCTTCTGCAGTCTGCGTGTGCCAGTGTAGCAGAGAAATAAAAAAAAAACTGAAAGAAAAATAGCCCAAAATACCCTTCCTCAGACAAAATTGTTCAGCTACTCTGTATCCGGGCAGATGTCGGAGGTGATGACTTCCCGCCAGTGTTGACTGTATTCTCAGAACTATATTTCCCTCTCACTGGGACCATAAGAGCACTGAGGAATATGATTGTTTTCATAAAGCATACGCTTGTGCTGCACTCTCATCCACAGCTGCCAGCCGACAGACATAATACCAAAAACAAAAAGAGAGCTTAATGCTATTTAAATATTGCATGAGGGGGGAGACAATCTCATATCTGACCACAAAGCTTGCATACAAATGTCACATGTGGACATAACAATCAGATTTGATCTGACAGTTTGGATTTCTGAAGTCACATTGAACAGACCGGTGTAACCACGGCCCGGGTGTGTGCATGTAAAATTACGATAAAGGACAGCGCCACAGGAAGGAGGGTTGATATATAGCAAAATAAAGAAGCCATCGCCTCTCGCTGCCACTCAATTCTTTTGTCATCGCCCACTATCCCGTCTGATATGACTAAAGAGAAACACCAGAGCCTCTTTGATTCCAGTCCCAGTGGCAACGCAACATTGACTAATATAGAAAATAGTCGTGTGTGTTTGTGTGTGTGCGTCTGTGAGGTAGAGAGAATTCAAAGGAGTACACATTGAAAGGGATCTCCGGGGGGTATTTTGTCATAGAGATGATGTTTGTGGACACGCATGTGTGAGCTGAAGTGATAAAGAGAGAGAGAGAGAGAGAGAGACACACACACACACACAGAGAAAGGGAGATTACATATGAGTCTGCATGGCTGCACATTGCCGTTCCACGTGTGGGCTGAATTGTGAATCTGGCCGAGGAAAGCCGTCCGTCCACAGTCCGCTGGGTCGAGGCAGGAGCGAGAGGGAAGGCGGGAGGGACGGACAGGCTGCCGGGAAGTAGGAGGACGCGGAGTGGGGACAAGAAGAACTAAAGCAGGAGTGGGTAGCGATGATGATTAAGCGGCGCACACAGCTAGAAACCTCCTTGGAGATCACTTAATACACGACCAGCCTTGCTCACTTGTCCCAAGGCTACTGTAAATGCTGAAGTGAGTTTTGAAGAGAGTTAGACTACAAAAACCGATATAGCAAGTTAGCAACATAGTACTTGGCATTACACGTGAATAGGGTTATTGTGTGTGCGTGTGAGCGTGTGTGTGTGTGTGTGTGTGTGTGTAAGTGTAGGTTTCTATGTCACGTTTCACTCACAAGCAGATGATGTTTGCCAGCTTTATGGGCTCAGTTCTCTCCACCCTGTGCTGGCTCTCGCCCAGATGTGCAAACCTGCAAACACACACACACACACACACACAAACTCAGTTACACATAAATGGCTACAAAATAAGGTAGATATCTACAGTATATATACAGAAAAAATTTTGTCTCTCTCTCTCTGCCACACTCTCTCTCCATCTTGAGTGTTTAAAGAAAAGTGATTCAAGTCTCAGGGGACAGTGCCATGAAATAACACCAACTCTCAGAAATGAGCTACAAACGTCTGTTGAGATCTTTTATGTTCACAGCCCATCATAGAAACCCTGCCTTTATTTCCCTGCAGACCGTTTTTCCCTCACAAAAACAGGCTGAGAAGCAATAGTTAAAGAGTCCCCCTCTGGCTCTAACAATGTTTTTTTTTTTTTTTTTTTTTTTTTAT
>OMKZ01015554.1:0-10306 GCA_900302535.1 Neoniphon sammara | reverse complement strand
CTCCTCCTCAGCATCACACAGGCCACTTTCAGAGGGAGATTAGTCAAACATACCTGTTGCCATGACAACAAAGAACAAGAAAATAAATCATACAGGGAAACGTGGCATTTTTCTCTATCTTGTATCTGTGTACAGAATAAGGGGCACTATGGAAGACTGACTTAGCCCAGTTTTGAGAAAAGGCACATGAAAAAAAGACTATGAGTTCTGTTCAATTGTGAAACACTGTGTAAGCAACCACAGTTATTTTTTTGACTCTAACATTGCCCAGCAAATAATATGAGAGTGCAAGGAGGGTGTTTATTCTCGAGGGGGAGATTAGGACAGAAAAACAGAAAGACAAAGAAAAAGAGAGAAAGAAGGAGGTCATCAATCACCTAAATTCAGCACCTCTCATTTAGCCGTCTTGATAACACAAACATTAACACAAGCCTCCATTATTTTTAACTTTTGTTCTGGAAACCTCTGATCATGAAACTGATTAAGCTGACGTCAACTCTTCCATCTGACGCAAATAGAACGAGGGAACTAATTTCTTCTGGGAGACTTCAGGAAAGATAAAAAGGAGAAAATGCAATTGGGGCGCACACTTAAATCTTATTTGCAAAATGCAAAGTGGCAATACAAAACGAGTCTGAGGTCCAAAATGCAGGAATCTGCTTAATGTCAGGCGGCCAGCCTCAACCCAACCTGTGAACTGCGGTGACATTTCCCTCAGATCCTCTCAGGAGATTGCATATCGTTGAATCAGGAGACGACATAATTGGCTAGACGGCTTTTCATTTTCTGCAAGTCATACAATGGGTCAAGATGACTTTGTAGTGATGCAAATTTGGTTTTCATTTCATTTTACTCATCTTTTCCATTCACAGATGCATTTTAAATCATTTACTTTTCATGACTATTTGCGGCTTGTATCAAATTCTGTTCACATGCTTGTTTGCTTCACGTGCACAGCTGCCGTTGCACATATAAATTTATCACTGTGCATTATTCAGATGCATGTATGGGTGTGTTCATTCTCCATACCTCCTGTGTGCGGGTGCTTTCTCCAGACTCTGTTAGCAGTTTGATAGGCGTGGAGCGCTGGGACACAGCTCCGTCGTCATCGCGGTCTTCCTCCGAGTCGTCCTCTGATGTGCTGGAGATGGCCTCTTCACTCGGGGGAGGAGGCGCGCTGGCTGCAGTCTTCCTCTGGAGCACTGCCTCTTCCTTACTGCTCTTGTTGCTGCGTACAGGCACACACACACACAAAATACACAGCAAACACAGGTAAGCAACAGAGAGCAATGACATGTCATACAATTATCTATACAATTCTACCACTGGCATTGTAATTTTGAAGATTATATGCCTTCCTACTTTATTTGACAATGTAGCCTATTATTTAAAATTCAGCCACGCAGTGCACTCTGTCCAATGCCTATCTTGAGTTTTAACTTAATGCCAAGAAAGTACACACAGCTCTCTACAGGGACTGAACGGCTCGTAGCAGTGGCCCTGACATCTCCCATGATGCCTGGATTATCTGCAAGAGAGTAAATTCAGGTACTCTGGCTCGGGCTTTACCAGGGAGACTGTGCAGCGCAAATCCTTGATAACTGGAGTTCACTGGGATTCGTTGCCTTTTTTGCAAATGAGGACCACCATTCCTGTCTGCCAAACCAAATGCACTGATATTCAAATGCAACACTGCAGAGACATGTAAACTATGACACCAAAACAGTATCCAGAGCGTTCAACATTTCAGGACAAATCTCATCCACCCCCGGCACTTTACCAATGAGGAGCTTCCAACAACTCCAGGTACCTCTGCCAAGGAGATCCCTCCAAAATCCTCCAGTAGTGCCTCTTCAACAGAGGGATGTGTCTCTCAGGTTTAGAAACATTTCCAAGTGCCCCCTTCTACCTTCTGACAATAACTCTGGGTCAGCATTACCTGCCCCCTGCTGAGGACAGCCTGAATGATGTCCTGTCTTTAATTATCTTATTTATTTATTATCAGTACCCCAAAGTGATCTTAACTGTTTTTCTGTGAACTGTCCACAATGCATTGCTTTCAGTGCTATGTGTAAATTGTCTGTACTGTGTTTGTCTTACTGATTTTACAGTCCTGTATGTGCCTTGCTGCAACAGAAATGTCCCTTTGTGGGACAATAAATAAACTGAACTGAACTGAACGTTACCATGACAACTGTCATGAACATGAATGAATATTAATGACTGCTGTCATCAAGTGTCATTCAGTCAATTATGTCATTTTCCCTGCAAAGTTGACATCGCCTCGGAGGGCTGTCTTTGTCATGACAACATGACGCTTGTCTTTGTCAGTGCAGCTTTACATTAGCCAAGACACTCCAATCTGTCATAAACATGACACAACTTACAAATGCTATGTTGGAATGCCAGACAGTAGCACTGGAACCCAGCATAGTGACTCAGACAGGTTACGGGTTTTAACAATGGTGACTCGGACTTGAATACAAAGGAACTGAAGCTCAACTGTGATGTAAGATCTAATGGCCCCAAAATAAGACCCCAATTTGGTGTTGAGCTAACAGTACACTATGACTGCTGTATGTGACTGATTTTGACTTTAGCTGTTGAGCGCCTGATGTAAATGCACACTGAATACTGCTCTTGACCTTAACTGCCATGGTGCAATTTGAACCTTTCATTACATTACAGGTTTCATTACATGTTATCATATCATAAAAGCACTTGACAGAGCCAAGAACACTTTCCATGACCTCAACTACAGTGGTACAGCTTGGACTCTTCATAAAGGTTTCAGTACATATTGCTACACCATCAAATGCTTTTATGACAAGTGCATGTTTGCAGTAACACTGCAACTATGAGTTAGAGAGACTTGCCTAGCATGTTCTTAGCTAATATATTTAGGCAGATTTAGGCATCTCGCAAATGACTAGGTGCAATCTGTCTAATGCCAATGTGCAGCCACACAGTTTCTGAGGTAAACAGTAAACTGCAGTGACTTGTACGTACAACTGATAACTTGAGTTTGGTCAACAGTCACATCGGTCAGCTTCACTGACAAAACAGATGGTCAACGTGAAACTAGCATGAGGGCAGTTTTCACATGTTTTGCTAAAGGCTATATAAAAACAGAAATGGAAAACCTTGCAGTGTGAATGCTACAGTGGTCATGCATACAGACTTGAGCTCTGCTACATTAATACAGACACAATTAGGAGCTGCAAGCACGTGGAGGCTGTGACTTTTAAAGAATAGCTAAAGAAAAGGTTCCGCATGAATCAAGTTTGCGAGATCAGTTCCAATATTGAGGCAAGTGACGGGCAAACAAAGGAGAGCTGGGGAGAGTGATTTCTGTGAGCATACCAAACAACTGAATATGAGCTCTCAGCTAAGGACATCTCAGCACGTTTTTTTTTTTCCTCCACCAACACTTCACATTCACAGGTGCATTAGGGGAAAGTGCTTCAGAAAAACAACAAACACAGAGAGAGAAATGGCAAAAAAAAAGTGTGCTTGTGTATGAAATGTGACGAATAATTTGAATAATTTAAAGTGCTACCTCTGAGACTTTGCTGCAACATCTGCAAGTATCATGTTGATGAAGGAGGAGGAATGGACATGGGTTTGTTTATAACTACAGTGCATATGGGAGCATGAGCGTAATATTTACATGGGATACAAAATATCAACTTCATTTTGAATAAAACTACTGCATTTTGACACTGCATGTCCACACTAGCTTTTTGTGAATCAATAATGAATAAATATTCTCCTAACAGGTATCACTGAACTTCATTTCCAGGGTGCAATTGCAAACGTGAGTGTGTGTGATTGTGTTTGTGTGTGTCATCATTTTAAAAATGCATGCACTCATGGCAGGTGAATGTGATGCTCTGTGTGTCATCAAGAGAAACAGGAAGCAGCCTTTTTCTTGGTTACCAAAGCAATGTAAAATGAAGCATGTGTATGAGGGCATGGTGACACAAAATAACTGGTTTTATTACACACACACACACACACACAGACACACAAATACAAAAACACAAGGCACCCAAAACAACACATATCACCCCACTCACCCCAGCACTGATTTCCCTGTCTCCTCTGGTTTGCGGACAGTAAAGGGGCTTGGATCCACTCCTACCGTCTTGGGCATAAACTCCCTTTAAATAAACAGAACAATCCTTTAGTTGGCATACTAAAGTACTGAATTAATAACAGATTCTTGATTAAAGCATGTTGGATACACAATTTATCCCACATTTAATCAAATTTGGGATCAGTGGCCAATTTCCTCTAGAGAGGCTCTTTAAAAGGTAAAGCAATTCATATTTAGATACCATTCATGGAATTATTCAAGTACTATGTTATGTGTAGGTGATTCACACTTCACTATATTATCCCTTTAATTCAAACTGAAAAGTATTTTAAACTTATTTAAAATCTATACCCATACTCAAAGTTACATGAAGAGAAACGGAGCAAATTGTTTCCGTCTTCTCTGTCAACACACATTTAAATAATTAAAACAACTTCTTGGGCTGATAAGAATTCATTTGTCTGGTTCTTTTAAGGAACATACAAAAATGGATAATTCATATTTGGATGGACGATTCTGTAACATGCACAAATTAATTACTTCACTTTGGTACATTTCATCTTTAATACACTCAGCTGACTGCTTGTTGTTGTGTATAATTTGGTATCAAGTTGACATAACAAATGAGCATAATGCTGCCTATCTATTGCTATTTGAAATAAAAGAATTGCAAGTTGAGTGTGCATGAACAACATGAACGGGAGGGTAAATGTGGCAAGGAAAGTCTTTATAATCTTCAAGATGCAGAGATGTGATGTTTATGGGCAAAGAGCATGGAAACCTTGTCAACAACTGATGGCAAATATGATGCATTTTCTATTATATTTCTAATTAAATTCTAAAAAAGTTCTAAAGCATTCATGGAGTATGGACCAAAACTGCAGGGGCTTTTATTTATTTTTTTTACTATTTATTTTTCAATACCAGTGCACTATTGTCTGCTTGTGGTCACCTTGCAGAGTTGGTCATGGCGATGCAGAAGGTGTCATCAAAAGAGGTGAGTTCATAAGGCTTGAAGAACTCTGTGTAGATGTCGATGGTCTCGTCATAGCGGTTCACTTTCTTCACTTTCACCTTCTTCATGTTGTCCTCACAGGGAGCTGCACCCACACAGACAGAGCCACACACACACACACACACACACATGAACACACACAAAAAATCTTATCACTGGAACTGGAATACTCAAACACATGGCTGTCTTGAGCCTCACTGAGTAGAAAATAAGACTTTAAAAAATGTGCCAAAACTGCTTGTGTTGTACAATTGTGGAAAATGCAGAAATACCTTCATCATAGGCCACAGGCAGATAGGATAGGAGTCCTTCGGACCACCAGAATGTGTAACTGGAGAGAAACAGGAGACACAACACCTCTGAGAAAACTTTCCTCTAAACGATGTGTATTCTGCACACCTGCATAAACTCCAAGGACTTCGCATAACCTAGATGTGAAAATTGGCTTGGCTGGACCGCCTGTAACACCTTAATACATCAGCCTTTTATTCAATATGACCAATTTGAGTTGAATAAACCAATTATTATTTGAAGTGTGATGCACTGCTTTGGAGAGTTCAAAAGAGAATGCACAGTGTGCAGCCAGATACCTGAATTCAACTCCACTAATGCTAATTTCTTCGGATAATGGCTGACCTACCTTGGCCCATTGTGGCTCCATACATTGGTATGCTGGAAAAGCAATCTAGGTCTGTGATTATGCAAGCAAACACAGGCAAAACACCGACACAAACATACCCACACAAATGGCAGAGACAAAACTAGGTCAAAACCTAAAGACAAATATGGAGTCACAGAACGACAGATTTTATAGTACCAGACAAAGAGACCAAGAAAAAAACCCCACAAAAGCAAGAAAAGACTGAATGACTGTATAACAGTCATTCAGTCTTTCATACGTCAACGATCAACGATCACCTTGGCATTGAGAGAAAACCGCAGCTGAATCAACAAATCAACAAAATATAAGCTTAGTTGTATGATATACAAGTGGGCGCTGAGATTAACTGAATTGCATTTTAACAAATGGGTCTATATTGCAACAGGCGAGCACTAAGGCAAAGATTCTGTGCTAGTAACAGATAATGGGTCTCATTCATGCAACATGAGCCGAAAAAACGGAGTGTAAACTGTCTGCAAAAGCCAAGTTATATATTATTTTAGATTGGTCTGCTTGATTATTTGCTTTAATTTCTATTTTGGTGGAATACTTGAATACTTGAATTCTCTCTTCTTTGCATCACTGTTTTAAGCTCTGACTAAAAACCTATTTCCACAAGGTTAGCCTCTTTATAGATTTACTCTATCTTTGTTTTGCTGTACTTTGGTTCTCCTGTTGAAATTGTTTTGATTTCTGATTTGCCTGCTTGGCCTGATTAGGAGGAAAGGCATTACCGATCTGACATGAGCTTTACATTATTATTATTGGACTCCTGTTGCAGCCATGGATTGTCCATGGATTGCAGTAACGTGGATATGACATCAGAGCTTGATGATAAAGAGAGAGCCAAGCCACAAAGCAAACCTCTTGATTTACTGGTCAATATGTATTCTAACCTTCAATTACAATCACAAGCACTGGATAACGCTTTGCTGATATAAGAGGTGACGTTTCTCTTCGGGGTGGCTTGGCTCATCTGTGATGGGTTCAGGAGCTCAGCAATGGGCACCTGGTAAGGATGAATTGTAATACATATCGAATCGGCACTCAAGTATCGTGATAGTATCAAACTGGGAGATAAGTATGTCGTCCCAGCTCTACTTGAGACCACCATCAGATCGCCCAGGAGGAAGTAGAGGAATTTGCTGAGGAAAAGGAGATCTGGGTTGCTCTGATCTGGGTTGCTCTGTTTGCAATGCTGTCAGCATGACCCTGACTGAGATACCTGAAAAGAAAATGTATGGATAGATGGATGCATGGATGAAATATAACTCAGCATACTGTGTGGAGAAAGCAAAACAAAGCATGTGGAGAGGAAAAGAAAAAGAGCACCTTGCCATACAACCTCTCTGTCTAGTATCATAAAGACACTCTCCTATAATTCAGCTGTTGAGAAGCTAAACCTTGAAAGCTCATTGCTCTGAATCCTTTCCAAAGCCTTCCATGTGACAGCGCAGGCAATCACAAAAAACCCTTGCCATGGACCTGTGCTCTCACGTGAACAACCTAAGCGCCCATGGCCGACTTGTGAAACACACACTTCTGAAAGCCATTTCAGACACACACAGTTGCAGGTGCTTATCTTGTGTGGGTGATCTCCCACTGGGCTACTCAAGTCAGCACAAAAGCAAACACACACACACACACAAAGCATTTGAAGATCCCAAAGGCGGTGAAGTGGCCTATATATGTACACAGATGTGCGTTTGCACATACAGACTTGGGTTCGGTGCGTGTTTGCATGTATGTTTGTGCTGCCTGGTTGTGTATTTGTTTGGTTCTGTGTGTGTGTGTGTGTGTGTGTGTGTGTGTACCTGCGTCTCTCTTGGGGAAGGGCCATGGTGCTCTTTTGATGCAGGTAGAAGTCAGTGGGCAGCTCCCACAAGTGCGGCTTGGACTCCGACGGCTGGTACACCTGGAGAAACAGGTTGATGGCATCCTGTCTGTCAGCATCTGGGAGAGCAAAGAGAGACAGAGAGAAAAGGGCAAGAGTAATGAGAGGTGGAAAGCAAAACATAAGTGAAAAACAGAGACAAGAAAGTGAAGTGGGTAAGACATTTACAACGAAAAGAAAAAATACTGAAATGAGAAAAGAAAAGCCAATCAAAAGGGAAATTTACATAAATAATCTTAACTGGGAGGAAAGCTTAGAAGAATGAGGCTGAATCATTTTTATACCTAATATTGCTAAGAGTTTGTCGCTTAGGATACTCTAAATGTTAACGCCCACATAATCAATCAAGCCACTCTCATAAGCTGAACTTCAAAGTGTAAGCTCCCACAAGAGGCTGTGCACCTTGTGGGAGGACAAAAGACTAAGAAAAACGACAAATAGGACAATTAACAAAATGTAGGAAACACTCAGCTCCAGGGCACCAAACCTGCTGGTAAAAAATTCACTATTAAACACAATGACCATGGGAAGGTGCCAAGATAATCTTTGCATGTGTGTTTGTTTGTTTAGCATGTGGCACGTGTTCAACGTGTTGCCTGGCTTGGTGCGCTCTAATCCATTCCCCCACTGCATAGCCACGTGCATGCCGCTCGAACAGCCACGTTAAATAATTAGGTAGCAAATTAGGGTGTATAGATTTAATTACCGTGTGCTACACTGTAATTTCTCTATGTAACTTTCAGCCTGGGATTCAATGAATAAAACATGGGGGTAAAAGTTGTGGATGGCTTGTAAAGATGGGATACACAAGAAAAAAAGTCAATCTGGATGTTTTTTCATCATGCATTATGAGTTACATGCAAGGTGCAATCAGACAATAATGAAGTGCAATGTATTTCTTCCCTTTTCCAGTGACTGTAAATGAAACATCAATTTTAATTTCTCCTACTATTCAAGAGGCTGAAAAGCTCGTGGCACAAATCAGTGTGTTTACTCGTCTACGATGTATTGAACAAGAGAGAAGTTGTTGAGAAAACTGACAGAACAAGGTCGAGGTGGAAAAAGCATGCTGCCTTTACTATCGGCCATTTTTCTGCTGTGTAAAATTAAGAAATCTAATATATCAACAGACCCCAAAGTGCAGAAATTAGGCCAAATCATTTAAAATCATTTCTGAATTAACCTGAATGGGAAAAAAAAACTTGCTCTTGGCCAAACAAATTCACCTTGAAATGATAAAGCAATTTCACAAGAATCAATCATGAACCCAATAAAGATGCAATTTGTTTTAGTCCAAAAGCCTGAGGAAGACCTTTGAGGTTGCAATGAGTTGTGTTTATCCCTGGTGTATTAGCTGAAGATATGAAACTGCTGAGCTTGATTTTGCTGCACCTTTGAATTCTTACAGGTTAAAAGGACGACATCAGCCCTATTTTGACTTCAAGTCCACAGTCATGAATGGATTTGTCCATCACAAATATAAGTGGCCTAAATGTGTACTGAATATGCTGTGGTAGCGTAGAGGTCAACGCCAATTTACTCCCATTCATGTTCAAAAAATGTGAAAAAACTGATCTGTTAAACTTAGAGTTGCATGTTTAGAAAATTCTATATTAATTTTCTGACTACCCGTCAGAAATAAAATTTAGCAGAAAATCCTAAAAGACAGTGCAGATTGTTCCAGCTGAAGAAGGACAGATTAATAAAAGGCTGGAAATAGACTCAATTCAATCACATCACCTTGCTGGCTGAGGGCAGGGACTGGAGACTTGTGAATTGCTAGCTAGGTTACCAGGAAACTGAAATTTAATCAGGGGTAAATGTATGAAGATGGTGATGCCCTTGTAAAAGGACACTTTGACAGCAGACAGTTGCTGGTACTCAGACTAATGGGTCAGAGGCAACTTTTTCTTTTTTTTTGTGGCATTTATTTCCATTTGCATTTTACTCCCCTGTCCTGCAGACATGACAAATTTACATGTCTGTTACTCCTACAGTCATCTTGGTTATCTACTACAGTTTAGGACTTCATCTGGGTCATAAGGTCATTTTGAGAAAGGAGCAACAAATCAACAGAAAGAATTGATTTTTCAGCAATTTTCTACCCAACAACAAATTCTACCCAACTTTATTTCTACGGCTTCCACGCATGGCTTATTATGGTGAGTGTTTAATATATATAAGCTCATTAAAATGTTGATTCTCATTGGTTTTTGCCTGGGACTCACATGACAGTAACGCCACAGTAATGTGATTCGGCTGATCCGTTTTATGGACACAGGCAAAAAAAAACATGAGTTTTTTGTGATACATTCACTTGATCCATGCGCAGCTGAACTTTGCATTGAACCGCAGCACCCAAGGGAGAGTCCAAACACATGATGGTACAGGAGGCTTTTAAAGTCAAAGGATTTCAAATTGTGGCATGGGTAAAGAGGAGGACATGGGTAATAAAGTGCGATTCACTACATAGTACATAAAAACTCATGCTCAAATAGCACCCATTATTTTCTGCAATCCACCACAAACATGATATTTTATTGTAATAGTGAAGGTTGACCTGTGTGTGAGTATGTATTTGTGTGTGTAAAGCATCATTGTGTAGTTCCACTACACAATTTCCCATGAAACACAGCG
>OMKZ01015553.1:0-17945 GCA_900302535.1 Neoniphon sammara | reverse complement strand
TGAGTTGCAGAACAAAATGTCCCATGACAAGAGAAATACTAAAACTGATAGTCTGTATTGGTGAGCACTAATTACGTACAAAGGATATTGTGAATTCTGCATTTGCCAATTATTTCACTTTTAATGTCAACAACTTTTTTTCTAATTGTGTTAACTTTCCTTCCAGTGGCACACTCGGACTCTGTGTTAACGTGGGATTTTGACCATGAGCTCAGTCGCTGTACTTACGCAGGAAAGCTTTAATGAGCACCGCAGTGGGCTCTTGCCAGAGCAGAGTGGTGGTGAGTATGTGCTATGGGTTTGATAACTGGATTTAAAGGCCGCAATTGATTCTTACAGTGCAAACACAGAACCCTTATGTAGACTTGTCTTTATCTTAACTTTTCCGCTCTGTGTTCAGCTGTTGTGGCAGGATCCAGTGGTGCAGGGGAAGAAGATTCCCTTCCTACTTACAAGGATGCCTTCCCCCCTCTGCCTGAGAAGGCAGCCTCACCTGAGGGGACCCAGGAAACGGCCAATGCCTGGACATCTAAGATCCGTCCTCTCAAGTCTTCTGTTATCACCCAGGTATAACATTTTTTTAGGAGGGGCTACAACAGTTTTGTTATAATGTTAAACACAAAAGTCACGTGAAGGGTTAAGAAGACTTCTACCCACTTCCTTCCACTCTGATTCTGAAACTGACACCAAAACCTGGTGTTTGTCCCTGATGTTTTGAATAATAGGAAAAAATGTTCAGTTGTTGAGCTGTAAATATCTCAACATCATAACATTCAAGTTTGCTTAATTTACTTTGGGGAATAAGAAAAATATCCCTCCAAGAAACAAAATACGATCAGGAATGCAAGGTACACTGCCAATAAGCTGTTTGTTTTGTTTAGTTTTAATTGAGTAGAACCTCAGTGTTATAAGACATCTCTGTTCAGAGGAATATACTTATGCTTACATGGTATCTTTTTAGAATGAAGTAAATGTGAATAATATAATAAACAAGTTGTGGTGGTGCTCATAAGCACCTAGTTGCTGTGTTTCTACTGGAAGCTCATGCTCTTTATGTTTACAGGCGGTTATAGAGACACATGAGAGGTGTGACTCTTGAGACTGTTTTTGACTCTTGAACTTGCCCCACTGGTTTTGAGGAGTTTATTTGGTTAAGCTTAACAAAACTGGTAGCCTGCCTAAATTATCTTAGATGTAAGCCTTGTCTTTCTTGTATGCAAATAAGAATCTGACTTTGTAATCTAATTTGTGAAAAGCTGCAGTTACTGTTTTTTTTTTTTTTTAATGATAGTTAAGCGCTTATTTTTGGTTAGGCCTTTCTTTTCTTTTCTCATTTGCTCATGAAGACAAATGTATTTATTGAAAATCATGTGGTCACTCTAGCCACAGATGAAGGAAGCTGCTGAGAGCTAAAAATGACTTTCTATTTTATTGAGAAATAAAGTGGTGTGACACAGCAAGTTGTTTTTTGCCTTTGTTACTTTAAGACTGTAAGGGATGTTGAGTCATTCACTCATCATTGCTAATGCAGAGTTTCAAACCATGATTTGGTTTTTGCTGTCAGGGCTTTATTTTTACTTATGTCTGCATTTAAGAATTGAGCATTTGGCATTCCCTTTGGGTCAAGTGAAACTTCTCCACGAAGCTCATTTGGCTTTTAATTGTTTCTTTTCTTAATGAACTAGGTTTTCCATGTGCCACTGGAAGAGCGCAAGTACAAGGACATCAACCAGTTCGGTGAAGGAGACCAAGCGAAGGTCTGTGTGGACATCATGCACAAGACTGGAGCTCACCTGGAACTCTCCATGGCTAAAGATCAGGGCCTCTCCATCATGGTGTCTGGAAAGTTGGATGCTGTGATGAAGGCCCGTAAGGAGATTGTGTCCCGACTGCAGACTCAGGTCAAAAGTTTTGTCCTTGTTTATGGTAACCGGATAACTAAAGTGTCTTGAATTGAAGACAGTAGAGTCAATTGCAGTTTTTATTTATAACAGGCTTCAGCTACTGTCGCCATCCCCAAAGAACACCATCGTTTTGTCATTGGCAAAAACGGGGAGAAGCTTCAGGAGCTAGAGCTCAAGACTGCCACCAAAATCCAGATCCCACGACCTGACGACCCCAGCAACCAGATCAAGATCTCTGGCACCAAGGAGGGCCTGGAGAAGGCAAAGCATGAGATCCTGCTGATCTCTGCTGAGCAGGTAACATGCCACATCAGAAATGATGGCCCATGACCCTTCATAATAAATCAAGGGTGCAGCTCCGTTTACAGACAATCAGCAAAGGCACAATTGTCACCAGACAGCTTTTCCTCATTTGAAATTTGCATCATTATAAATATTCAGCAATTCATGTGTTATTACCACATATCTCATTATTACAAGACAGCTTTTCATTGAAGCCTAATCAGACATTAAATGTGTTTATGGACCAGAACCTGTATAGTGGTAAGAGGTGTTAGGCCACTTTGTTTGTGTGTTATAATGCAAACCCTCTTTTTGCATTAATATGAATTCATTTATACATAGCATTTCATGAGGGTTTTTAAAATTAAATCTTATTCGAATATTAAGTTTTTTTTCTACTTCATTTCACTGTAACTATGAAATGAAGAGGGACATCTTGTGGCAGCGTGAGTTATGGTCTAAATAAATAAATAATAATAATTCACTGAATCTAAGAAGCCTTTATTTACTTAGTGATAGGCCTTTATTTTCATGTGATCATGGCATGCAGAGAGTCACTGCTGTGGTTCAAAGTTGGTTTTCTGAAGATCACACAGTTGCACTGGCCTGCCATGTCAGAGTGGATTATAGCTTTTAGCGAAGTGGATTCTTGACAGTGGCTGATATTTTTTCTTTTTTTTTTTTTTTTTTTTTTTTTTTTCTTCACTCCTATCACACCTCTTGCAGGACAAGCGTGCTGTGGAGAGGGTGAACATTGACAAGGTGTACCACCCATTCATCACCGGTGCCTACAATAAGCTAGTAGGAGAGATGATGCAAGAAACGGGTGCCCGCATCAATGTCCCCCCTCCCAGCGTGAACAAGACGGAGATTGTCATCACTGGGGAGAAGGAGCAGGTGGCCCTTGCTGTGGCTATGATCAAGAAAATTTCTGAAGAGAAGGTATGTTAGTATGTAGGTAAACCATTACTAGGAAAGTTTGTGTTGATACAAATTATACTAAATTCTTTATATTACTTTTAAGTTGAATGTTAAACTTGAAGATTTAAAAACACCAGACACTTTTTCTAAGCAGTTTCTAGACAGTCCGTGAGATACCAAAACATGACAAACAAAAAAGGCACTCCCTGACCAACTATTCTGTTTACTGCAGAAGAAGAATGCCACCACCATTGCAGTGGAGGTCAAGAAGTCTCAGCACAAGTATGTGATCGGCCCCAAGGGAAACACCCTGCAGGAGATCTTGGAGAGAACTGGTGTGTCAGTTGAGATCCCACCTTCTGACAGCAGCTCAGAAACTGTCATCCTTCGTGGGGAGCCAGACCGGCTGGGTCAGGCTCTCACTGAAGTTTATGCCAAGGTATGGAACATTTCAGAAGGACCTCGTGATGTACCATTGATGTCATTGAGAAAGTGATAGAGTAACTTTAAAAAAAATGATTCCATTTGCAGGCCAACAGCTATACTGTTTCCTCGGTCTCAGCTCCTTCCTGGCTTCATCGATTCATTATTGGCAAGAAGGGGCAGAACTTGGCAAAAATTACCCAACAAATGCCCAAGGTTTGTGGAATGACATAATTTTACTAATTGTTTACTTGCAGTAATGTTACAACTTTACAGGATTTCATTTTTTTCCAAAATGTTTTGCTTTCAGGTGCACATTGAGTTCACTGAGGGAGAGGACAAGATCACCCTGGAGGGTCCCACCAAAGACTTGCAGATGGTGCAGAGCCAGATTGAAGCCATCGTTACAGATCTGGTGAGGCTTAAGTGCAGGCCATGAGGTCCAGGCCATAGTTCCCAGTTAAACAGGTCAAGTCTCTAATCCCAAAGTCAAGTGTTAGAAAATCTATAAAAGTAGATTAAGTTAAACAAAACTGGGGATTAGTACAGAAGCCCACAATGCAGAGTTAAGGGAGCAGCACATTGTTTTATCTCAGGAAAAGATATGTCAGAACATATTTGGCTTAAAACAAGTTTTTAAGTTCTTTACTCACTCACATCACATTTTTTAACTTTGTTTTTCTACATCTAACAGGTGAGCCGTATGGATTATGCAGAGATTAGCGTGGATCCAAAATTCCACAGACATCTAATCGGGAAAGGTGGTGTTAACAGTAAGTATTGTGTTATTGTTATTTAAACTCTGTCACTGTCGGAGGCTGGTCTGAGTTGCAGACAGTGCAACAAAATTGGATCAAAATCATTTATACTCCCTTATCTGTTTTGTCTAATAGTCAATCGCATCAAAGAGCTGCACAAAGTGACTGTCCGCATACCCCCTGACAATGAGAAAAGTAACCTGATTCGCATTGAGGGGGATCCCCAGGGTGTGCAGGAAGCCAAGAAGGAGCTGCTTGAGCTTGCGTCACGCATGGTTAGTTCCAGGTCTAGTTTAATGTCAAGATGTTGCCAATGGGATCTCTCTGTAGGCCAACACTGAATTTACTCTTTCACAGGAGAATGAGCGTACAAAGGACCTGATCATTGAACAGCGTTTTCATAGAGCCATCATCGGGCAAAAAGGGGAGAAGATAAAAGAAGTGCGCGACAAATTCCCTGAGGTGAGTTGTTCGAGGAGGAAATACACCAGATCACGTCTGTCGGATTGTGGTATTTATATTTAAACGTTACTGACTGGCCAGTGGCCATTTGTGGATTGGATTGCTTTGTACTGAACCCATTTCAGTTTCTTAACTTCAAAAATTATTTTCTTCAAGGTCATCATCAATTTCCCCGACCCAGCGCAGAAGAGTGACATCGTTCAGCTTCGGGGCCCACGGACTGAAGTGGAGAAATGCTCCAAGTTTATGCAGAAGATGGTGGCTGAAATGGTACATCTATTTAGCATGTTTTTGTGTAAAATGTATCACAAGATACACAGTTGATATGACAAAGCTACAGTATAAAGAGCATTTCTACATAGTATCTTATTACGTAGTTCTGAATGCCGTATCAAAGAGAAATTGTGTTTTTAACCCTCTGTGACTCTCTTGTTCAGGTGGAGAATAGCTTCTCTGTCTCCGTCCCCATCTTCAAGCAATTTCATAAGAACATAATTGGAAAAGGAGGAGCAAATATCAAGAAAGTATGTTTAAGAGAAAAGTACACCTTTCAAGGAAGTTGTCCAAGTCTTTCTAAGTGTTTTTTGACACGTTTTCATTCTGTTGCTTTGTAGATTCGTGAGGAAACTAACACAAAAATCGATCTGCCTGCTGAGAACAGCAACTCTGAGATGATTGTCATTACTGGCAAGAAGGCAAACTGCGAGGCTGCCCGAAATCGCATCTTGGCCATTCAGAAGGAGCTGGTAAGGAGTTTTGTTTTTGCTCCCCATCCCCCTCAGTGTCTCCTACACTTTGGCAGATTATTGCACATTCACAGTTGTACATTGCCTAATTGATGTCTCACTTGAATTCAGGCAAACATCACAGAGATGGAGGTTTCCATTCCCTCAAAGCTACACAATTCCCTTATTGGGTCAAAGGGTCGCTTTGTGCGTTCAATCATGGAGGAGTGTGGTGGCGTGCACATCCACTTCCCCTCTGAGGGTTCAGGCATTGATAAAGTGACCATCCGAGGCCCTATTGAAGATGTAGAGAAAGCTAAGCAGCAACTGCTTGCCTTGGCAGAGGAGAAGGTTTGTATAAAAACTAGCAAGAACTTGTGTTGACTAGCTACCATCTTAAAAAAAAAAATACCATGGTAGGGGAAATGCAGGAGGTGCTTCTTTGCCTCATTAAAACACAGAAAATGTCGTTAAAATTTTCCCTTCAGCAATCAATGACAACAAACATGCTTAGTCCTAGAGCATGAGACTGATTTTTTTTTTTTTTTTTTTTTTTTTTAAATGTAAGTTTTTGCTACAGGATGAATAAAAGTCTCTAAACCAATCACCCATTGACCCCATTAACATTTTCAGGCAAGAAAATCCTGTCGTTAAATTCAGGTTTTTGAAATGAGTTTGAGTATAACAAGATTTTATGTCTGTTTATAATTTGAAGATAGAACTTCTTGCCTGCTTACGTCAATCAGATATTGTGATGTTCTGGTACTGGGTGACCTGGCTTTTGAGTGTAGAATTAATGCTGTAACATCTTATACTGTAATATCTTATCCAGCAAACAAAGAGTCACACCGCCGAGCTGCGTGCGAAGCCAGAGTACCACAAGTTCCTCATCGGGAAAGGTGGCGGAAACATCCGTAAAGTTCGTGACAGCACTGGTGCCAGGATCATTTTCCCCACTGCAGAGGACCAAGACCAGGAGCTTATCACTGTGGTTGGCACAGAAGAGGCGGTGCGTGAGGCCCAGAAGGAGCTGGAGGAACTCATAAAGAGTTTGGTAAGGCTCCTAATGAGTTTTGAACAGTGCTGGTCAATGTCAGTTTCTCATGTAATGTTTGAATATTGATCAAATATTCCTTTTGCTCAGGATAATGTCGTAGAGGATGTAATGAATGTTGATCCCAAGCACCATCGCTACTTTGTGGCTCGCCGTGGCCAGGTCCTTAGGGACCTTGCTGATGAGTATGGCGGCGTGATGGTGAGCTTCCCTCGCACTGGTTCTCAGAGCGAAAAGGTCACCCTCAAAGGAGCGAAAGAGTGTGTGGAGGCAGCCAAAAAGCGGATGCAGGAGATCATTGAGGACTTGGTGAGTGCATACCAGTTTGCTTTTATTAAATAGTTTTGTGATCTTTGATCTTTTAAGTGATTCCCAAGTGACCCTTTTGATTTCCAGGATGCTCAAGTGACCATGGAGTGCGTCATTGCTCAGAAGTTCCACCGTTCCATCATGGGTCCCAAGGGCTCACGAATCCAGCAGATCACCAGAGATCATAATGTACAAATTAAGTTCCCTGACCGTGAGGACACTCAAGGTAAAAGCACGATCAGTCTGAAGAGTTGTGAATACTGTCCTTATAGACTTTGACTTTCTAATCAAACTTTTTCTGATTCATTCCTTTAGCTGCCCCTCCTGCAGAGGCTCCTGTACAGGAGAATGGAGAGGCCAACGGAGAAGTGAAGGAGCCTGCCGATTCAGCTGTACCTAAGAAGTGTGACGTGATTGTGATATCTGGCCGCAAAGAACGGTGCGAGGCTGCAGTGGAAGCATTGAAGGTCAGCATTTTTAAACAAAATTAATTTTTTCTCTCAAATCTTTGCCTTGTTCACTTGGCTTGATTAATTTAAAGTGTCCTCCCCTTTCTTAGGCCTTGGTTCCTGTCACCATAGAGGTTGAAGTGCCTTTTGAGCTTCACCGTTACATAATTGGGCAGAAAGGAAGCGGAATTCGCAAGATGATGGATGAATTTGAGGTTTGCATTACATCATTGTCTATGCAGTGAAGAGGTGCACACAATTTTATTTTGCCATAATTTAGAGTGATGTCCCTGCCCTTTTCTCAGGTTAATATTCAAGTGCCTGCTCCTGAGCTGCAGTCTGATACAATCTCCATCACTGGCTTGGCCAATCACCTAGACCGAGCCAAAGAGGGCCTCCTGGAGCGCGTCAAAGAGCTGCAGGCTGAGCAGGAGGATCGGGTTAGTATTGATGAAGATGTTGACATGGTGTGGGACTTAAAGCCCCTGTCCAGATAGTCAGCCATCCCTATTGTTCTTGCTGAACAGTAGGAATTTTTTTTTTTTTTTTTTTTTTTTTGGTGTCCTGGAAATTTAAAAATGGCTCAGTGGACAGATTTTGGTACACTTCTCCAAAGTGAACATGTTATGTGGATGTGACATAATTCTATTCAGCATGCATCTTGACCGCTCATTCCAACATGACCGTCTGCAGACAAGTGCATACTGATGTTGTGGGTCTTGTGGGACCTGCCAGCCGGCCTGCACGGCACCGACCTCATGTTTCAGTCTTAAACAGTTCACACACAATTGCATGACAGCAGGAGGAGATATAAGCTAATGTAGGACAGATAGGGTTCTAGCCTTGCTGGATCTTGATCCTCAAACAATGTGTGTACCAAACCTACTGCAGGCACTCAGGAGCTTCAAGCTGACCATCACTGTGGACCCCAAGTATCACCCCAAGATCATCGGCCGCAAAGGTGCCATTATTACCAACATCCGCACTGAGCATGATGTGAACATCCAGTTCCCAGAGAAGAATGATGAAAACCAGGTATAGTGTTTCACTAAATTAATAACTTATGTACTCCCTGGAAGATATAGGAGTGGGGAAATGCATCAGCACATTTGCCAATTTAAACTTGGGACACTTGCCTGAATAAAAGGAGAGGGAAAAATACTCCTCTTCTCTCTCTCTCTCTCTATAATCATTCTGCCAGTTTTACTTTCACTGGTTGCTCATGATGCAGTCACTGGACAATGAAATTCAATGTTTTAAAAATAACAGGCTTATTTCAGTTCCAAGGTTTTGCTGCAGGGTTGGTGTCATGTTGAGCTGGCAACTCTCTCCACAGGATCAGATTACCATTACAGGGTATGAGCACAAAGCCACAGCTGCACGAGATGCCATCCAGGCTATTGTGGATGAGCTGGAAGAGATGATCTCTGAGGACATCACCCTAGACAGTAGGGTCCATGCCCGCATTATCGGAGCCCGTGGTAAGGGCATCCGCAAGATCATGGATGAGTTTAAGGTGAGCATGGGATATGAATAGCAATGTTCTTATCAATGAAGCTGGAAAGGTAGCAACTGTCAATTTAGGCCTTCCCCTCGTAAAGCTGTTAACTTGATCATTACTGTTAAAAAAACACCAAAAAAAAAAAGTTGCAGCTTGCTCATCCAGTCTTTGACATAACTTGGTATTCTGTCTCTTCAGGTTGATCTCAGGTTTCCCCAGAGTGGAGCTGCAGACCCAAACCTTGTGACAGTCACGGGTCGTCCTGAGCTTGTTGATGAAGCCATCGACCATCTCCTTAACCTGGAAGAGGAATATGTAAGTGTATCATTAAAGTCTTTCCATACATCACAACTGAAGACCTTCCACTAGGTATTTGTAACTTTGAAATTGTTTCCTGTTTTCTGGTTAGCAGTAATGCATTTTGTGTTTATGTCACTTTTTCAGATGGCAGATGTTGTTGAAAGTTCAAAGATGGCTCACATTCGGCCCTCTGGGAGTAGTGCTGCTGCCATGGATGAACCCCGCGGCCCATCCAAAGGCTTTGTGGTGAGGGAGGCCCCCTGGACCACTGGCAGTGAGAAGGTGAGGCATCCTTACTTTATGAAACTGAAATTGGTCAGATTAAAGTTCATATGTGTGCATACATACATACAAAAAATTTGACTCTCTCTCAAGGTTAAAAAAACGGAAGCAGATCAGAAACCAATGATGAAAAGTTATGTCATATCTATAGCATTTCCTTTTGTTCCACTGTTCAATGTGGCCTGGATTCCTCTCCGTACAAAATTGGCTGCTTTACTCAAACAAGTAAAATAATGTAAATTGCTGTTAACTATGACCTAACTTGCTGTGGGTCAAAGAAATGTCACTGTCACTTTAATCAGTGAGAGCTCATGCCAGTGTTTTCCATGGAAGGAGTGAACACGAGGGTAGAAATGTTACATATATCACCTTTTAATGGCAGGTAATCATATTTTATTTTTTTCTTTAGGCCCCAGATATGAGCAGCTCTGAAGACTTCCCAAGCTTTGGAGCGCCAGTGGCCACCAAGGCCTCTCCCTGGGGACCCAAGCGCTTCTAAGCTGTGCTGCTACAGACGGGCCCAAACTAAACCAGACACAATCTTCCCCTTCATCGTCCCCTCTTGACCTGGACTGACCGCTGACCCTAAAAAGTCTTCAGTTCTGAGAATGTCATGCTTCTGTCTACTTATCCTGGTCTGCCTTTGCAGATTCATCATGAAATCTAAAGTGCTTATGGAAACTGTAATTGAATTGTGAGCTTTGTATCTGCATTCAACAATACTGTCTTCTGCAAAAAAAGAAAAAGAAAAAAAAAGAAAACATAAGGTATTGTGAGAGATGTTGCGGTTTAGTCTATACAGTCAGTAAAAGACTCAAGTTTAAATGTTGATTAGACCTAACATTTCATTGTGGTTTGAATTGTTATACCAAATTCAAAGGTGGCCAGACGACTTCACAAACTTTATTAAATTTACTGAGCTGCCCTTCTCTTAGTTGCCTTCGCAGGATGGGGTAAAGAGGATGTTGCTGCTGGTGATGTGTTCAAACATGCCTGACCAGCGTTGGGGCCAGCTGTCTGAGTAACCCTCTCCCCTCCTGCTTTTTTCATGTAGCTGAGTGAAATTTGTCAGTTGTTAGCCTTCAAGCACATTGTAGTGATTGTCCTCTGTCACATCTTTCCCATTTTGCTTGTAACTGTGCTTCTGTGAATATGGTCAAGTAGTGGCACGTACCTTGTAGCCTTATGAATCGGTCAAATTTGTTTGAAGAGGTTTCAGCCACTGCAGAATGGCACACACTCAAACTGCCAGATGCTTTGGAGACCATGCCGAAACTATACCGTTTCTTAAAACACTAGGCCTAGAGCTCCAATGTATCAAACCTCACACTAACTGTTGAATGAACTTTTTCCACACTTCATTTTATTTTTTGACATTCAGACGTGTATCACTCTACGTTAACAATATGATCATGTTTGTGAGCAAAACAGCAGACCATCTTGTGCCAACTATAAGTCTAGTGATGTCCTGTGTTAATCATCTTTGATATTGGGTCAGTGTCCAGTCCCTTTGTCTTCCAGTTGCTATGCAGATTGTTCTGTTTAATAGCAATGGCCCTTTTTATCAGCCTTACAACTAGAATGATACAAACCAAGTAGAGGTGATGTCGAGGTGTATTTTTAATGGAGAACTGGAAGGTATGCTTATTGTTCCTTTGAAAGCTCTTGGAACATTTTGCTCCAGTTGCTGCACTTAGTTTCATTCTTGGAATGTCTCATTTTGCTTGAGGAGTGCAGATTTAGCTTGTTAGCTGCTATTTCAACATCTAGCATCAGCTTACCTTGGTTTATATCCTTCTAGCATTGAATGAAAGATTATGCAAATACCATAGAAGTGAACGATTATGGATGACACTGGAAAAGAAATTGTCCAAAAAGTCAATAAAAATTGAAAATATTTTTCTTGCGCAGATTTCCTTAAATACATGCAAACCACAGTACTACACAATAACTATAGCAGGTTATTTCTAACACTCTTGCAGCTTTGGCGCATGTCCAGAGAATGTTTTGATGATCAAGATATCTCAGTTGCATTGGCTCAGCTCACTTCACACACGGCGGGAGGGCAGTGACAGCAGTTATGACCAAGGTGAGTGTGTGCAAGGTATTTGAACAATTTGATTTGTTATTTTCAGTATTGTATGTGGAAATAGAAAACAAATTAAGCATAATGTTAAAGCTTGGATACAGATTGAATCATCGCGTTATATCAATTGGCGATAGAGATACTCCAATCAAAATGTCAAAGCTTAAAATATTTTTGGTTGTGCACATAAGCCCCATTTACTTTACTCAGGCCAGCCACTCTCCTCATTACAGGTTGCTGACCATTTGTTTTTGGGATGCCATGGCATATGTGATAGACTGAGACACACAGATGCCTATATATATAATATGTGAGGCATGCAAATGCACACGACACAATCATCATCATATATAATATGTGCATTTACTCCCAAGTGAGGTTATTACCCAGCCACTCATCCAGAACAGGGAAAACGTGCAAAATGACATCATCATCATCATCATCACCATCATTAATGTAAAATGAAAGTTTGGCTTTTAATTTAGGCTGTTAATTCAGACTAAGGTTTTAACACAGACAGCCAATTTAGTATTGTGTAATTATACATTAAATATCTAGTCAAGCAAGCTTCATCATATCTGTCGTAAAAGAAGTGAATGACACTGCCTGGCTGCTACCCATGTTTTTAAATTAAAGGACAATAGCAGCCTGATATATCAGCAAACCAATAAATTGCACTGCCACAAGAGATGGGTATTTCTGTTTCCATCGATTGGTGTGTTTGATACTTTTCTGAGCATGTATGATCTTTTTCAGTCACACGGCTGCACATTCACACATTCATCCAAAGACACTGCCCACTGCAACCACTGCTGGCCACTGGCCAGCTCCTCTTGCGCAATTAGGTGTTGAGAGCCTTGCTCAAGGGCGCTGCAGCAGTAATTGTTTAATTGTTAAGGGAAAGACCGATGGTACTCATTCCCTTCCCCCATCCCCTCTCTGGATTTTTCTGATCAGGGCAGCATACTCAAAATGAAGAGTTTGACCATTCACTTTAGCTTAAGGGGACAGGCGGTAGCTCTAAGATGGCAATAAGGCAGACTGAGCTAAAAATGGAACTGTTCCTTTAAACTAAATACTTAACTACTTTTCAGACCTATTCAAACTCCCTTAAGGCTAATTTTTTCAATATTTTTGCCTTGTTAAGCTCTTTCAGTTTTAGGCATTTTAGAATGTCCCTTCTTTGTGTGTGTGTGTGTGTGTGTGTGTGTGTGTGTGTGTGTGTGTGTGTCAGATTGATAGATAAATACTTGGACAGGGAGAAAAGAGTGGAGATGAATTTATTTTTTCTCTCATCTTCTCTCATCTTGAAGCCTGATAGAGGTGCACTCTCAAGACTCATGAAATGTTCCTGTGTGTTTGAAAGGAGTAACGTAAACCTCTCACCAGAGCTTTGAGGCATAATCATGACACAATTAAGATAATTTCCCAACGACTGCTGGTGGGGAGAAAAGCAATTTTTACGCCTTGTAATCGAGTCTGGCTGTCAGATTAAGATAGAGAGGTGATTTGAGGGAAATTGTCTTGGCTAACTCTTTGGAGTGGGATCCAGGTGGCCTCGGGTATCTCTTTGCCCATTGAGGTTGCCTGGAAGGTAATATGGTTTTGATTTTTAAAATGAAAGAAGCATTTTAGTGGTGGATTTGTGTCTCTGGGCATTTGCCATCTTATTACCTGCCTCTGCTGCCATCTACTTTTGCATCTTGTGACTAAAAACAGCCAAGTGGCCTCTTATCTCTTGCTCTCTTTCTCTCTTTCTTTCCCTCTCTCAGTCTCTCTTTCTTTTTCTCTGTTTTTCAGCGCCCCACCACCAAAAACAAACTCTTCTCCATAAAATCTGGCCTACTATTAATCCTCCTGTTGTTTCCACTTCCCTTTTTGCCAACCAAGATGGATTGAGTGAATGTCTTTCCTGCATAAAAACAACTCACAGGGTTAAACAATATCATGACCTGGTTCATTCAACACAAAACAGATTACGGTTTGTGAGGTGAACTATCATCTAAAAAGCTTGAGCGCATTAGAATATGTTGCCCACTTATGGGAGGCATTTGAGTTCATTTGCTGAGGTTTCAGTAAAAACGTAAACCCTCAACCCTCAACGGAAAAGTCACCCAGAAAAAGTCACATGGATGATGCAATGTCAATAAGTTTGCCAACTTTATAAATTCAGCATACATACATAATAATATGAGTGTATTTTGGCTGCAGAGGTGCCCCTTTGTTCATGTCAGCAGTATGTATCATGCCTATAAATAACAATCAATCTTGTCCATTCATATATTTTTTCCATTTTAGTTTTATTACAAAGCAACATAGTATTGTGAATTCAACATTGAAAAATAAACAATATTTTTGTGACCTGGATCATCCCACTCCATAAATTAGCTGGGATTTTGTAGCACTTATTAACATTATAATACTGTGTGGTATTTAGCATAAAAGAGCCCCAGTCTGTGTTATGAAGAGTGCAAAGGGAGAGGGAGCTGCATAAGAAATTCTCCCATCCACTAGATGGCATTGACAGACTTGAATTTGATGTTCTCCTCTCAGCAGCAGCGACCAGTCCAGACCATCTTCAGCACTGCCAGGCTGAGTCTGGGCACAAAGAAAGTGCAGTTTCCACACAGGTACTTCCAAATGTTAGACCAGGACCTGCCTTATACTTTACAGTTAATATCAATTTGCTCAGTCTGTATAAAATCTCCTCATATATGTTGTACATATTAAAGTATTGAATGAAATTGGACCAGAAATACATTAAATATTCTAGCCAAAAGTCCCCGCCAGCCCTCATCTTTTATTGATACCTAAAATTTAAATATTAGTATGTTAAACACTGAGAGCAAAAACTTTCCGCTGAATGCATAAAACTCATTTTATGCATTTTTCAAACATAGCAACTTTATATGACACAGCCTAACTTGATTATTTTGTGTAACTATTTGAAGTAGTTGAAGTGCTAGAGGGAATATGTCTGCACTGATTTGAAAGGGAAGACTGGAAGCTTTATGTTTCCTTTTCTGACTGCCATTGTTAGTTCCAGGTTACTTCAAATTATGCTTGTCCTGGTAGTTTGTGCAAAGAAAAACAGTAGACTCATACATATTTTTTCTGGAGTGCCTTTTATAGCCATACAGAGAAAATCCCATTGCGATCCAGAAATAAATTTTGTTGCCATTTCTAGTTATATGTTTTACATTCTACATTCCCACTTCTACAATTTTATTGGACAAATTAGTTGTGTAACAACCTCATGCATTAGTTATGAGGGCGATAGCTTATATCTTGTGTGTTGGAATTCATCCATGAAGAGTTGAATATTATGACCACGGTATTCATCCAAAACTTTCCTGTAATTTTTACAGTTAGAAAAAAAAATCAGAAATTGCATAGATGTGTGCTTGCTTGAATCCCTAATTTTCATATCCTGTTTGCCAGGAAACATCCATTTGTGTGTCCCTCTAGGTCAATTTGGATTTTTTTTGGCCCAGCCAGTAAATGGCACAAGCAGACTGTGGAATCCCCTGTGATCGAGACTGGCAGAGCTCAATCAAATGATGAGAGGCAACATATTCAGAAGTGAGTCATGGAGAGTAAGGAGGATACAATGTTCCCTGACACAGCCGCAGAAAAGGCTTGGTTCTTTGAAATTTCACTGAACTTAGGGACTTCCATAAAAAAAAAAAAAAACATGCATCCATCTGGCCTCATAATTTGTCCTAGGCTGGGTTTGGTTGGGTTGGGCCAAGTTAAAGATCGCTGGCAACTTTTTACTGCATTCCTGAATCTGTTCACATCGCATGTGACTCCCACATCCTAAACTGAGTGTGTGGACAGGCCACTCACCTTCTGTATTTTTATTGGGAAAAAAGCAAAGGAGACAAATAGGGGAAATACAGGCAGGAGAGCAATGGTGCAATTTAATCTTAGTGGCCAGTGGAGGTGCACACGTGCTTCCAGATACAAGGCAGCTAGCCACTTGATTCACAGTGCTACCTAAAATAATAATGTGTAAATAAATGTTAATTTTGGTACTGTACTGCTAAATGATGTAACACAATAATGACTCCATCTGTAGCCAGTTATATTTGCTGTTCTAGACACCCAGAGATGGATAAGGAAGTGGGAAAATCCGCTGGTGCCTGCAGAAAAGACTAGAGCCTATAGAAACTCAAGCCTCATCTAGATAAAACCAAAATTAAAAAAAGACGTCACTATCCTGACCGCACTGTTTGACTGCAAAGTGATCGCTGAGAAGTGCCGTTCAAAAGCATCACAGCAATGAGTGCTTATTACCTAAGACATCAACAAAAAAAAGACCGATTTTGACGATTACTACTCTCACTTTATTGAAGTTCATATTTTAAATACCCTCAGTTTGGGTGGTCATTGCTGTAGTGAGCACATTTCTCTTCCATGTAGTGTCAAGGTTGTGAATTTGAGTCTGGCTCTGGGCCTGTTTGTTACTGTCACTTTTCTCTTTCTTGTCATTCCTCACTTTGCATCATCCAAGTGCAACAGAAATTCCATGAAATCATTCTTTAAAAAGACCCTAAATCAAAGAGTAATTGGCCTGCATAAATGACCTAACCTTATTAACAACACAGCATATGGAGGTGCTCGTCATCCCACTGTCTGTAATCAAAGCTCTGCTACACCACTAAAACAAACTGTGGAGAAAAGGTTGTGAGGGAGTTCATACCTTAAGAGGTGTTTGATAGTGTAGATAGCATCATGTTTCTACATGTTCCAACAGGTGGCCATTGTTATGTCTGATTTCCCTGCCTTGTTTTTAAGTTGTACCAAACTGATGTAAAGACAAGATCACACCTCTTGTTGCTCTTCTTTGTTCCCTACTTTATCTGATTTTGTAATACTACTGCATGTATTATCACATTCATACTGAAGCCAACAGCTTGACCAGACTTAGTCCTCAGCTATATTTTAACACATTTATCTCTTATCTTGCTGGTCCATTCTTATTCCGTATATAGTAAAGTTTAGACTATCATATAGCAATAACAGAAAACAATTTATGATTTTAACCACCAAATGATGACCGAAATAACAAGTAGCCTAAACCTAAATCAGTGTTATCCTTTATTTACCATGTAACCTGCAGAAAGTACAGAATTTATATTAATTCACTGACATTTTGTTAGCTATGTCACACACTTTCCCAGCACCCTGGCAATTAATAGCATTGCAGTCCATAGCATACTTTGCTGGGCTAGCATGTGTGTGCTCTCCCTCTGTCCTGCAGAGGGTTCATGGTGAATGGTGATGAAAAATGACTGCAGGAAAGGGGATTTGGTGAGGCGGCTTCGCACAATGACATTGTCTGAACTACAGCCTCCTCGTCGTGCCGTGCCTCAGCGACAGCCCTTTAGTATTTCCTGTCAAACAGAGCATTCTTGCTTTTAGTTCACCTTAAGTGTCTAGACAGTGGTTTTCCTGCTCCGTTGGTTCTCTTGGATTGAGGCCAAATCTTCACTCTTGGAGGTGATAAGAGTCTTATCTTGCTGTTAGAGGGGCTAGAGACTGGAGCAGAGCTCAAGTGAGTGTCACTCAGGTGGGAGTGTGGGCACCTTTAAGAGCAGCAGGGATAGTCGGCTTACAAAACTGACAAAGAAACATGGGAGCACAAACATCCGAAATGCATATTCACATGGACTGTTATTTATGTTCTCATAACATTTTTGTGTGTTGTCGTGAAAGCAATGAGAATTTCAGAGCGCGAGCCTGTTCATTTCACCTTAATTATGTGTTTGCATAGCTGAAAAGGATTGGAAAATGTTTTGGATTTCATTTTCTATTTGCTCTACAAAGAGCTCAGATATTACTTATTCCCGTCTCACCATTGTTTCAGATTATTCAGTGTTGGAACACACTGCACAATAGACAAGGGCATGTGAAGGTGCAAAGTAAACAAATATGCTAGAAAACTTCCAGAGTTTTGGACCAAACCAAATAGCTTCTGAACAATGCAAACAGTTTTCAAAGCCAGCTTTTTACTTTTCAGCATTACAATGATGAAGTATGAGATTGAGGTCACCCATTGACGTACACTCAACAGCACCTATATTCTTCCCGACAAAGGGCATGAGGGTAATACAACGACTATTCAAACCATTTGCTTTATGCTTGTCTTTCCTGGAAATTGTCTGTTGTGAAAAGTCCAAGGTCCCTCAAGTAAAAATCAATCCATGAATTGTGCGATGGTCCTTGTTTGAAGTCCATTGTGACTATATTCCCCAGCCAGGTAACACAAGAATGCTGCTTTTATTCTGAGCATAGTTGATCCACAATATTGGCAACTGGTCCTTAATTCCTCTCTATGCGAGGTAACTCTCCAGCTTGAAGTAATTCAGACTCTTTTCTCTTCGCTTTGAATGGGGAGCTTGTGTTGTGAAATGAAAGGGATTCAATAGATGTGGATGATTTATTCAAGGAAAAGGCATTAAGACTTTGGAATGAGAAGCATGA
>OMKZ01015551.1:0-10152 GCA_900302535.1 Neoniphon sammara | reverse complement strand
TGTCTTCCCCAGGACAACACTAACCTGTACATGGTGATGGAGTATGTACCAGGTGGAGAGATGTTCTCCCATCTACGGAGAATTGGAAGATTTAGGTCTGTATGCAGAGAAGTGAACTGTGGTTACAGTTAGTCATTTGTCCCATGTATCAATCATTGTCTATTCTATTCTATTCTATGCTATTCTACTCTGTTCTATCCTATTCTGTTCACTTCTATTCTATTACATGTCCCTCACTCTCGCTACTCTATTCTGTTCTATTTTATTCTGTTCTATCTATTCTCTTTCCTTATGAACTCTGTTTTATTTTATTCTATTGTGCACACTTGACTGAGTTACATTCTCTTTGTCCGTGTGTGTGTGTGTGTGTGTGTGTGTGCAGTGAGCCTCATGCTCGGTTCTATGCAGCTCAGATTGTTCTGACGTTTGAGTACCTGCACGCTTTGGACCTGATCTACAGAGACCTGAAACCTGAGAACCTGCTCATAGACCAACAGGGCTACATACAGGTAAATGCAGGGCTATATTCTATTTAACCCTGACATGAATTCAGATTCAGTATAATCCTGACACAACACTAGCCTCACACACATTCACTCCTGTGGGCAATTTAGTAACCTCAGTTCACCTGACCTGCATGTCTTTGGCCTGTGGGAGGAAACCAGAGTACAGTGGACCAGACATGGCAGAAACATGCAAAGTCCACACAGAAAGGAGCAGGGCTGAGAGTTGAACCCAGGACCTTGTTTTTTTCAAATATACAGTTCCTGTGCCTTAGGACATTTTGGGCTGTACCATACACTGTATATAAAGCTGGACATAGCCGTTGTGACATCACCCATCAGTTTCTGAACTGCTGTTTTATAGCCAAGAGTTAGGCTTCATGGACGTTGCCAAGTTTGCTATCTGGAAACGGACGTGCCCATATTTAGACAAGAGGGTGGTGAGGAGGAGCCATGGACTGTATATAAAGCATACCTCGCTTTATCATGAGACCATAATTTAAAAAATGGACATCTTGTTTTATTTAAGAAGACCTGAAACTAGAGTTTGAGACCATAAACTCAGAGAGAAAATGTTTACTGAGGTAATAAATCAAGTGAGAAGTTAGTGATTATCCCACAGACTTGAATGGGGACGGATTCTTTTTGGAAACATGCAGGTTTAAGGCACTTCCACAATGCCTGCAATATTCAGCTTTGGAGGTTGCCGCCTGGGCTCGACCAGTGACTCTCCAGTTCATAGTAACAACACAAAAGGGTTTTCACATCAAGCATGTCATCTATCAACAACTGTCCAGGGACTGAACAAGTCCAACTATAGTGGCAGTGCTGGGACTGTGATTGTTCTAATATTATAAGGACTTGCAGAGTAACATTCTGGCACAGTGGCACTGGAGTGTAGCTCAGGCTCTGCTGGCCTCCAGTGGTGAACAGCGAAATAACAACTGGTGAAAGATTGAAGCCTCTTGTGTTCCACCTAGATTTTCTTTCTCTCTCTTTCTCACTCATTTGCAGTACATTCTCAGTGTGAGAGGGTCTGTTTACCTGTCTTTCTCTTACTCTCTCTCTCCCCTTGGCTGTCTGTCTCACTGTCTGTCTTTGATCTTTCTTTTTCTCTCTCAGGTGACAGATTTTGGCTTTGCCAAACGTGTAAAGGGGCGGACCTGGACACTGTGTGGTACCCCAGAATATCTAGCCCCGGAGATTATTCTCAGCAAAGTGAGTCACCATTTAGGCCCTATTATATCTGTGTTTATTATCGGCCGACCAGAAGAATTTGAAGGGTTAACTTTCCAAATGAGACATCTGTAAAATGGTCTTAAGTTGCTGTTTATCTATCATTGGCAGAAAGTAGTTTAAAAGGAACTTTTAAAGGTCATGATAAGAAACATTGGGTGTCATACAAGAACCGCTCATGCAAACAAATTTGTTCCAAAATGCCACGTATGAGTGATTTAAGAGAAGTTACTGCAGTCACCAATATTCTTGAATACAGAAGTTTCCCTTAGGTGAGAACAACCGACTGGTCTTGACCTGTCCTATGATCATTTCTACAATCAGCCTTGTTCACTAAACTTAAAAAAAAGAAAAGAAATGTTTTTTCAGGAATGGATTGCAGTTATGGAAATTTTAAATGACATCATTCATAATTCATTCATATGTAAATTAAAATATATATTGGATTAGGTAAATTAATTAAATTAAATAATTAATATTGGCTGTGCCATCTCATATCCTCCTGAGTGTGAGCTTCACCCCTCTGCCAAGCAATAAAGAGTTCCCAAGCGTAATTGTTTTTAAAACCCATTCGTACTACTTCTATTAATATGTTTAATTTTTGAAGCACTGAGGTGATAGTGATTGTACAGTGGTTCTGTGACAGCAGGATGTGCAACACAGTGGATAAAAGTGTGGAAATGTGCTGGGATGAAACTGCATAATATGTTGTCGGAGGCTTTTATTGATCACAGTGTTGAGGTCAGTGTGTATATGAACAGTATGTTTTGTTGATTGTATTATTTGTCAGGCTATTTGTATTTTTGTGTATGACTGGTTGTAATCTAGTGACACTTGAGTCAAAAGAAACTTTCCTGATTGGGATAGTAAAAAATCATGTATTTTATCATCCGAAATAGTTTAAATTACTGTACAATCTGTCAAACTGCCTCAAACTGATAAATTGAATGAGTAACAGGTGAGTTTTGTAAGGTCCAGGGAACTGGTGGTTGTAACATGCACAACATGGCTTGCTTCTTTTAGATGTCATTTTTGTGAATGATGGGGGTGGGGGGGGTTATTTGGCACCTCAGCCACCAGCATGGCATTGCCTTCCAGTGCTATGCTAATAATACTCAGTGGCATAGCGAGTAAAATGCAGTCATTTAATTAAGTTGGCTGTACCATATCACTGTTGAGCCGATGTTCACGCCTGAATATCGCAAGACTTTATGCAATTAAACTATGACAAAACTGAGGTTCTTTTTATTGATCAGGAACGCAATTAAAGTCAAATTTGTCAGTTCTTTGGTCCTTTAAGAGCAACTAAGACCCAAACTCAAATCTGTGTGAAGCCTGACAACTAATGGTAAAAAGCATGCTACTGAAATTACCATCTGCAATTGACTGATCTTTGGTACCAGGTTGATTACCTCTTCAACAGATAATGCCAAGGCTGCGTATGAAAATGTGTCACCTTTGATACAAGTGTAAGCCTTGAGCAACATTCCAAAAAGCTAAATCAGTCATGTTTTCTCCAACGGAAGAATATTTCCAAAATTAGATCAGTCTTGTCTTTCAATGACATAGAGCAAATCATACATGCTTTAAAACCTTCTCATTTTGATTACCCTATTTTCCTTTTTTAACCAACAAACCATGGCAAGGCTCCAGATTGTTTAAATGCTACAGCAAGGCTTTTGACCAGGGCTAAAGAGAAGGGACCATGTAACGCAGCCCTACATTTGTTGCTTGTCGGGTTTAGATTATTTCGAAATTTTAATAATAACTTTTAAGGCTTGTCCCATTCATATGTAAACCTATTCATACAAAAAGCCTTTTCATAATTTTGCATGCATGTTTTATTGTACATTTTTTTCCTTCTCCGTTATGCTGTATTTTTTTACTACGCAGATTTGTTGAACAGTCTTTCTTAAATTTGTTTAACAGTTGTGTATAAAGTATAGTATAAAGTATAGTTTATTCTTATTATTATCACTGTTGTTGTCTGACAACTCATTTCTCCTCTCACTTCTTTCCACCAGGGTTATAACAAAGCAGTAGACTGGTGGGCACTGGGCGTACTCATCTATGAGATGGCAGCAGGGTACCCTCCTTTCTTTGCTGACCAACCCATTCAGATCTACGAAAAGATCGTATCAGGGAAGGTGAGCTCGACCCTTACTCTCACTTTTTTTTTTTTTTTTTTTAATAGTGGTAATTTCTAAACTCCTATTTTTTTTTATTTTGTCGACATCTTTGGTGATAAGCACTCATTGCTGTTGTGTCGTTAAAGATCACTTGGCAAAGAAGCAGTGTGTTCAGTAGTGAAACGCTGTTTTCAGGTGTTAAATCAGCCCTCACCTCTGGCAAATGCTGCTAAATATCAGCATCAAGCGGGTCAGTGTGCTTCATCTAGACACAGTGGCAGGTTTAATGAAATGATAAAAAAACAAAAAAAACAAAACACAATAAGCGTCACTGCATTCTGTTTAATTTCTAATAATGATCAGTGTTGGGGGTAACAAGTTACATACAGTAACATACAGTACATAATATTATTGCTAATTTGAGTAGTGTACCGAGTTACTGTTGAAAATAGAGTAATATCACAGTTACTGTTATAATTACTTACAAAAGACAAGGTTTTCAAAAAGCTTCTGATATAACTGATACTTAAGTACTGCAGACTGTGGATTAAAAAGTCGCGCAGTTATTCATCCTCAAGGTGCAATGAGAGTCTTCTCTATTAATTATGTCTGAGCACTGCAGCTTGTTCATTATGTTGTTGGAGCGCTGACTGCAACATGCTTTGGCTTTAGTGATGGTCAATATTTTATGTGATTTTTTTTGTTATTTTAATAAATGGCCATTAAAATAATTCAGCCTGCACGTCAGTGTCTTGTTTCTCAAGAGTTAACACTGTAAGCTTGTAGGCATTATCCCAAGTCATGATTATGTTTGTTTTCTTTGTTTTGATTTAGCGAAAGTAATTTTTAAGTAATGTAATTAGTAATATAAAAAGTTAGTATATGCAGAAGGTAATATTGTAATTACACTACTTTTAATAAGGAGTAATAAGTAATGTACAGTTTGAAAGTGTCTTCCCCAACACTAATTGGGTGTTTAACCCCGACCATCAGGAGCATGTGACCCCCAAAATAATAGCCGACAAAGCAATAGCTAAACCAGTCAGAAATAAGAGTTTCAATTGATGCCCGCTCACAAGTGGAATCAAATTAAGTTTCAGATGCATGAAGTGGTGATACATAGCTGGCGTAAAAAGGCCACTTTAAACTAAAAATAAAACAAAAAACAAGAATGAAAGTGACGCGCCATAGAAATGAATTTTCAGTGAGAGATGGTGAAATAATGAACCTGAGAATAGCTTGTTTTTGACTCTCAATGACATGATGTACTGTTCGATTTTTTTTTATTTGTAGTGATGATTATTTTACTCATTAATAATATCGGTATGCTTCCTCATTTGTTAGCTTCATCTGTCTGCTGAGAGATAAGGCTTACACCTGGGACCTACTGATAAAGTATCTCTACTGTGCCCAAAACTGACTCCCTGCTGAGAGCCCCCTAATATATTGTGCTGACACGATATATTAGGGGGTTATAATACATTGTCCTGAACAATGACTTCTATGCCTCACTGAACACTTTAAGGACTCACAAAACTTTAAATACACTTTATTTGACTGATCTGCTCAATCACTGTAAGGAATTTTGTTTCAGTGATCAAATTCATTCAGTGATTCCAATATTCTGGTAACAAGTGGTGGTAATTTAAGAAAAACGCTGTGATTCATGCTATGACAGCAAAGTGTTACTAAATGGCATGTTGGAAATTTTTTTGAAGGCAGGTATTAGCTCAAAACAAGGCGTGTGTGCCCACAAACATTGGCTTGCTCTTTCTCTCTAGAGTGGCAGGTTTTTCACCCGCAACTTGTGATCTGTGGGCCTGTAAAGCCCTTTGAGACTGTGAACAGTGATTTTGGGCTCTAAATAAACTTGAACTTGAACTTGAAAAAAACAAAAACAAACTCGAAGTATAAAAAAAACACAGCCAGTTTGCTAGACCTGCAGACTTGCTGGTACAGATGTTGAAAAGTGTAAACTTCTGGTCACATGGTCTCATCTCAGACATTTATGTTGTGCTGCCTCCCTCCATTCCTTGACCACCTCTCCTCTTCCAGGTGCGTTTCCCATCTCACTTCAGTTCAGACCTGAAGGACCTCCTGAGGAACCTGCTACAGGTGAAAAAAATCACTGTCTTGTGTCAGACATTTTGACTTAAGGCTTACCTTTTGTTTTGTTTTGTTCTATGGTCTGTTTTATTGTGATGTAAAAGTGAAGGAAATGTTTTGGTGTGCTCACCAGGTGGATCTCACAAAACGTTATGGAAACCTCAAAAATGGGGTCAACGACATCAAGGGACACAAATGGTTCGCGACCACTGACTGGATTGCCATCTACCAGAGAAAGGTGTTTGTTTGTGTGTGTGTGTGTGTGTGTACTGTTTAGATGTGTGACTGTCCCCGTGTTTAAGTGTTTTTCAACGGGGCTTATTGAGTAAATGAATAGATGTATGAATAAATTAATGAATTTATTATGTGTCATGCCACCTAGCGCTCCATCCCATGTGGGATTAAATGACACAACATTACAACAGACAGTTATTTTTCACTTCCACATCACAAAATCTTGTCAGAATACAGATAATAACTGGACAGAACTCACAGTTGTTCTGTCTGGTTATTATCTGTATTCTGTCTTATTTATGAATCCCTTTGTAATGAAGGTGCACTTGAGATTTATGGGTGTTGGGAATAATAATCATCATCATAATTATAATAATCATAATAATGAATAAATAAATAAATGATCATATTAAAACATACATATACATTGAGCTTTCTGTGACAGTGGCACAAAGGACAGTATTAAAATAATATGCATATAATTTTCAGTATCATTTAACCCACTTAAACGACAATGCTCCACATTCTCTTTATCAGTTCTAACATCATGTTTCCAAATGTAAAGGCAATATTCCAGATCTAATCTGGGCATATAAACATCTTTTCCTCTAGGGTAGATTGTATTTCACATAGTTTTCAGTAATAAATAAATTTCTGATCTGGCTAAATGTTCTTAGTTTGGGCTGGCGCCATATCTCAGAGGCCCATTTTCTTTGAACTCCTGAAAACAGCGCCTTTAATCCTGCTAATATTAACATTTATTTCTTGTTTTTGTGTTTAGGTGGAGGCTCCCTTCGTCCCCAAGTTTAAAGGACCAGGCGACACCAGCAACTTTGACGATTATGAAGAAGAGGAGATCCGCATCTCCTTCACTGAGAAATGTGCCAAGGAGTTTGCTGAATTCTAGAGTGTGAGGAGAGAGAGAGAGAGAGAGAGAGAGAGAGAGAGAGAAATGGGAGGGAGAGAGGAAAACAGGGAGAGTCAGAGAAAGGCTGGTCAAGAGGGAGATGCAAGGAGAGAGTGCTGTCTCCTGTCCAATCACAAGCACCAGCGACAGAGAGAGAGGGAAAAAAGGGATAGAAAGGTAAAAAAAAAAGAGCAAGGAGACTGATAACCAGCAGTGTTGCCTTTTCTGTTGCATTTCTTTTGTATTTTATTTATTATTCTGTCTTATTTATGAATCCCTTTGTAATGAAGGTGCACTTGAGATTCATGGGTGTTGGGAACCCCTGTTATTTAGAGTTTCCTCCACATCTTTTCACCCAAGACTTTCCCTACTCTTTTATTCTTTCTTTTCTCCACCTTTGCAACACAAGATAGGGAAATCAGTCTGTCTGTTCCAGTGTGCTGCAATCTGTTGCTGTTGGTCATTTCATCAAGCCCATGGACTCTTGTACGAGTTTTGGTCTCAGTCTGCACAAAGGTTTTGACAGTATTAAAAACCATGATTTATAGCTAATCACTGGTTAGCTTGCTCTCTCCCAGGTGAGCAAGTAATTGCATTAAAATAAAAATTGAAGTGAATTATTTGCCATTAATTACCAGACACATTCACCTTTAGTTGAAATGGCTTTGTTTTGCAATTATCTGCAATCATCAACCGTTTAACCCTTTACCCTTATAAACTCCAGACAGTGCCCTCCAGAATCATTGGCACATTTGGCCACGTTGAGCCAAAAGGCCATTATAAATAAAGAAAAACAAATCATGTCATATATTATGTGCTCAAAGAATTTTCAGAGACTATTATTAAGAAAAATATATAGATATATATAAAGAATAGCCTTTATTATTAAAGACAAATTGCCACAGTTACAGGCATCTTGTCTTGTGCAGTGGACAAAGTGGCATCTCAGGTTTGCACCCAGTGCTCATGAACATGCCACAGCTGAAATGAAGCATCACAGTCTGCAGGAAAAGAATATGTACATGAAAATGACAACATGTTTTAGTTTTCCTGCCTTTCAAGAAATTTAAAGGGAAGCTTAAGGGGAAAGTAAATCCACATGTAGTTAAGTTTACAGTTTAATTCCATCTATACTTGTTTAGGTGAAGGCGCCATTAGCATAGCCAGGCTCTGCGCTCAATTTTAAATGTTATTAGAGATTCCAGTGTTTCCAGTGATATCGTGTCATGACAACTAAGGAGGAAACGTGGATAGGGGACCGAAAATATCTCAGTTTTAATGGTGTTGTGATGGCACGCCATAACAAAATGGTATCTCAGGTTTGAACATATCACTTAATGTAGACATTCTATATATATGAAGCATTAGGAAAAGCAGATACAGAGTTTGTGTGTAACACTCACTTAGGATACATATGTGGGGATATAAACTTCTGGGCATAATTAAAAGGGAATATTGGGGAATTTTAAAGTTTTTGATTTGCGTCTTCCACTCTCCCCCCCACCCCCATACAGTAGATTTGGTTTTGCTAGCTCAACAACTCTGTTTGGTCATGAAAACACTTGGATGACTGACTGGCTCTGCCCAGAGCTCATTGACTACTGATGTTGATTCTGCATGTTGAATCAGCCATTTGGCCGTTGCCAACTCCCATTGAAAGAGGCCATCTGAGGCAGACTACCTCAAACTGCTTCTGGCTGTCGGTCACCAAAGCACTTTGACCCGTCATCAGTGGTGGTCTGTATAGTGTGCTTTGGCCTTAAGGTGTTTTATAGAAACCTGCGTCTGTGTTCATCTCCCCAGCACCCAGCCCTCTTCTCGTGTCACCTCCTGAGTTTGACTACATTCCATGTTACAGTCTTACTTATTGTCAAACTTATTCCCATCTCTATGTTTAAACCACATGCACTGTTTTTGATTTTTTTTTTTTTATTTTATTTATTTTTTGTATGGTGTTGATAATGATGTAATGGTGACTGGCATTCCTTTCAGTGAGTTTGTTAAAGGTGGTCCACGCGGAGATAGACAGAGCTTGTACTGAGAAGGAAGAGAAAAAACTACATTGGTGTACAACTTGCCTGTTTACTGCACACAACGTATAGCACTTCAGGTGTTTGGTGCCTCCATAGCTCCTTAGCTATTAAGGCAATTAGCCTGAGATGGTGTAGGGATTGTTAATCCAAAATTGGTGAAATAAAACCAAGTGACACTGGTCACTGTTTCAAACATTAAAATGCCTTCTTTATAGCTTTATTTTAATGTGCCACCATAAATAAGGTATTTTAATCCGTTTAACACAGAATGAATGGTGCCTTGGTTTTTCTCTCATCATTTTAACCTCTGTAGCTGTCTTTGAATAACACGAGTCCTTCCTTTGCAAGACAAGTCCAGTTTCTGGAAAATATAGCTAGCCTTTTGTTAGAATTATACATTTATGATGATATGAAATGGCACTTATTGTACCCTACCATCAAGTAATTTGCAGTGTAGGCTAAGTAATCTCTTACACATGAACACCCTCAAAGTTTTACAGTTAATAGCCTACATGTTAGTACTGGTAAATAAGCTTTGGCTATTGAGTGACTGATTTTCTATGAAAGGAATTCACAGTTACATGCAAGGCAACCACATACTAACATGACCAAAGGGTGCATCCTTCCCGCTAGCCTTCCCTCTATGTTTCCCTCCCTCCTGCTCATTACTTTTGACTTCGCGAGTCCCCAACACAAAATATAATCAACAGTGCTAAACTGTTGAGTCGTCCAAACTGTTGCTCTCATTCAGAGAGAAGTGGAATATTTGAAAGAAATTTTGTTGACTACTTAAGACAAAGTTGGGTTGTGCTAGAATGGAACAGAAAAGCAATTCAGGAGGGGGTGTAGGGTGGCTACAGGCCTACTTGTAGTAGGCCTATTGCTCATTATGGACTCATTTACAGACACAACTTTATTATTATTATTATTATTATTATTATTATTATTATTATTATTATTATTATTATCAATGTTGTTGTTGTATTGTTGTAAACCACTTGTTG
>OMKZ01015549.1:0-20778 GCA_900302535.1 Neoniphon sammara | reverse complement strand
TTTTAAAAATTTTTTTTTTTTTTTTTTTTTTTTTTTTTTAAGAGAAAAGTTGCTGCCAAGAGTGCTTTGTGTGCTGTTCGGTCATGACTGGTTGGGAAAAAAAAAACAGATGACATCAGATTGCTTTTTCTGAAAATGTTCAGCTGTTTTCAACCTCTAAAAAAGTGCTGGGTCCAAAGTTTTTTAAAGGAACATACCAGTGATTTTACACAGTTAGCCTAATCTCTGCAAAATGCCTATACTTCATATTTCTTGCTAATTGTTTCCAAAAGCAAGCAGTCATATTTTAAAACTCTGATATCATTTATTCTACCTTTTATAGAGCCACTGGATTCCATTCAGTCCAGTATGGTATGAAAAATTTACATTCAGAGACATCAAACTTTCTTCACACCAGTATTCCCTCAATGTAACAAAGACGTTGTCATACGTTTTCCTAAAAGAAGCCGCAATGTTGCATTTTGACGACTTGAAATTCACCACTTGTGCTGTTGGTAAACCTAACCCAGATGACAAGAAGCACCAAATGCTATGAAGATATTGAGAATCTGTTTTCCCACATTTTGAAAGCACAGCTCTCTTCTGACCCTGGAAGTTGATAGAGAAAGATATGCAGTATTTTACTATGAATTTGGGTAAATTGTACCTAAATGGGCCATTTCAAACAACATTCAAAATCACTGGTATGGTCCTTTAAGGAGTGTTTGCTGTGCAGCTACAAAGCAGTGGGTTCCCATGGGATCCCATGTAAAAAAGGCAGTGGAAGTTGGAAAAATGCGCTATGTATGTTCACACAAATAGCATTTAAACCTTAGTTACACTTACCTGCAGTAAATTTGAAGCATATGGGCGAATTACCAAAAGGAGGCGGGGGTAAATTCTTGGTGAAACAGTGTACATGAACATTTGTAGAATTAACGATTATTTTTCTGTGCTGCTTATTTGCTTAATAACTTCAGTATAAAATCATGTTCCATATACCTACCGCTGAGATACAAATGTCGGCTCCAGAAATAAGGTCAGGGATACATTCTCTCATGTGTATCCAAATACAAATGTTGTCTTGGAGCTTTTTCTTGCAATTTATAGTCACTTTTCCCTTTGTCAAGATTTTCCTTAACATTAACACTGCCCCTCGTCATTTTTACCTCATCATCTGCAGTACAGTTTTGGGTAAATCTTATGTTTTTCATGAATTTCTCTGCCATGTTGATCTCACATATTCTCATCATACCCTAATTCAATTTCTATCAGCATATAGTTTTTCAACCATGGCTTTGTGATAAGTTTTCCCGTATTGCTGTTATTGTGTGAGCCAGAGTTTCATTTTGTTGTCTCTTCCTTGTCTCAGAATTGATTGAGCGTGCCTAGTGTTGCCTGCCTCATTCACTGTGTTTCCACCCTTACCTTTTTTATTTTTTCTTTTAGAAGTAAACAGTGCAGATCTGATTGTTTACTCCATCCAAGCTAATTTTTTTTCTTACCGTGAATGTCATCAATCTGTTTAATTCTATGCTCTGCTTCAGACGCTAATTCATCTCACAGTGCCTTGATTTTCTTAGCTGCTGTGTGACTGAGTTCAATTTTAAATTTCTTACTACAGTGGCTGAAATATGTTTGACTTTTGTGAATCCCCCACCCCCTCTAGTTTCTTCATCTCTTTCTTCCTTAAGTACCTTTTACTCAAAAAGCCTCTTACTCCTCTGGCACCTGTGACTGTGAGGTGTTTAATGGATATATTACTTAAGAAATGCTTCAAGACACACACAACCCAGAGAATATCTTTGCTTTGCTCCTTGGGAAAAGTGTATAACCTGAAGTCTGACATAACTCTGGTCCTGATGAATCAATACAGAGACAGTGTAGATTGGGTTCTTGCGTGTATGCCCAGGTGCAGTTCATCATCCTGGTAGTATAAAGTTTTTCTTCAAGCCTTTGTATCATGCCATCTTCGCTGTGCTTTTCTCTCCAGCAGGGTGTCAGAACAGCAGAATACTGAGGAGGAATTGGACTGTGAAATAAATCCGCGGGCACTCTCTTTCTTTCCTTCACGATGTGATGAATGGGAATACCAAAACCAGCGAGCAAGATGACACCATTGACACCAAGCCAGATACAGCGCGATAGCAAAGATACAAATCCAGGAAGTTGCTATAAGCCAGTGCAAGCACATATTATTGATGAGCCTAGGAAGCAAAACAGTATGTCAATCCCTGAGAAAAATACCCTGAATTTGGCTGAGGTAATGCTGCATTCATGTCATATAAAAATGAGATGACATCCCTTCTAAATTACTGGTTATTATTTTAACAGAACTGCTGTGGAAGCTTTTGCTATGCTCATTAGATGAAGACTGTCACGAACTTTATTTATCCAAGCCTTATAAAAAGACTGAATCCAATCCAGCGCTCACTGTGATCTCTGTCACTGTCGGCTGATGATTTCTGGTACCTCAGACAGATGCATCAATTATATTTTTGTGCCATGATGCAATTCTCAAGGATACTGAAGATAAAGGAAGTGAGTGTTACACAACCAGCGCCTCACCTGGAAACAGAAACAACCATCTGCCAGCAAGAGAAAAGCAACACACGCGCACACACATACACACAAAACAGTATAGAAAGCATTGACATACTCGTACTACTACTACTTCTACTACTACTAATAATTATAATAATAATAGAAAACTAGCTTAATCCCTTGAACTGATTTTCTCTTGAATGCATATTTCCCTGTAATTCAGCAGGACATATTTGGTATCTGTGGAAACCTTGGGATCTCCACTAGAATTTAAAATAAAGTTCATCAGGTTTGACCGTGCAGCAGTGCAGAACCGAGTGAAGGGAGCAACACAGTTTAAGACGTTAATGATAGTTTCAAGCTCACCACCTGTCTGTGAAGTTGACCAGCATAATAGTTTCAATTGTACAGTTTCCAATAATTCCTCATATAGAGACTAAACTGACAACATCATGCATTTGAAGGAAAAAAAAAGAAAACAAAACAGGACATGCATTCATCAATCCAGACAGTCAGACCTGTTTTCACATTGAATTTACAGACTCAGCTGTAGGTACATGGACCCGTTGTCAGCCCTGCTCCACTTTTGTAAAAGCAAATAGCTCAGCCAACAAGACTGATATGTTAATCAGAGTCCTGCTCTATTTATACTTGACTGAGGAAACCATCCATTAATGCATCATGTCTAGCATGTCATGCACAACGTATCATTTGCACGCTGTTTTATAATGAACTGAGACAGATCAATCAATAGCATGCCTACAACAGAAGCAGCAGACCCTACAATAAAGTGTAAATGAATCTCCCATACAAAAAGTCACTTCTGATTACCAGAGAGGTGAGCTAACCAATGCAGTCAGGGCCCAGTGGGTTATCACTCTTCCCTGTATTGATATGTTTCATAGTTTATGATAAAATTAACTGGCAGCTAGAAAATATTTTTTATAATAGACCAAAATGACTGTCATGTCGATTATTGATTGTAACCACTGTCAATTTATTAACCATAATGCCTACCACAAATCATACGTTCTTACTTTAGGATTTACACAGTACAACACTGCGCTATAACACAGACTTACTGTGCAACAAGTTTACAAATGTAATGATAATGTTCATAATATGTAGGCTCATGATTTGTAGGCTAAGTATAAATGTAGGCTAAGTAAAATATCTCTCTAACATGAGAGAAGATGCAAATGCAAAGTTTTTTTCTGGGTAGGCACTGATCTCTGCTAATAACCATTAGCCAGGAGTGGCATTTTTCTTGATAAATGGGCACAAAAATGTTCTGGGAGGAGTATTTTTATATATTTATTTATTTATTTATTGCAGACGTAGTCAAAAGATTCATGTTTCTAAGTTGAGAAAAAATGAAAGAAATGCAAAGAGACAGCAAAAGACAGGGATGGAAGTTTCTGTAGACAGTTTGAACAAAGACATGACCACACTTTTAGAGAAACTGGATAGTATTTTTTTGAAAGAAGGAGAAGACAACATTGATGAAGCCTAAACTGATTTTGACCGTGTTACAAGAGAAGGTTGAGTTTCTTTGGAAGATTTAATGTTTTTGAGCATACAGTAAATATAACAGACAATTCAAATTTAACATGGCTCCACCAGACTCTGTTTTGGCATTCAAATTATCAGATACAACCCGCCTGGATGTAAAGGACAGACAGATGACACTTGCTTCACACTTACACATGCACCCATGCACCCACACTAGAGGGAATACAAGTGAGTCACGAAGCAGGACATTTTACAGGCAGTAAACAAGGTGAAAAAAAAGTTGCAGTTCCAAAAATTTCAAACAAGCAGGTTGTTACCTGGCAGTAATCCAGAGGATAAGCATGAGAGGATATCAAGGTGTATTTGTCAGAGTTTGTTACAGTGGGCAGAATAATGTGAATATGACTGAGGACAGCGGCAGTCCAGGCAAAATTGAGGAGTGTAACATCACACTGTTTTATAAAGAGTCTATATCCAATGCTGAGATTGTTATGGCTGAGTCATTAGGTTCTGCAGCAACTGACACAGCATGCATAAAAAAGGACTGTGTGTGGAGAAAAATGATTTTACAACTGTGTAAGTGAGCTCAATCATAGGTACAGTGATAAGTTGAAACATTCAAGCCACGAGGCATTTCAATTGGAGATGGAAAAATTGGTTAAAACATTTGGCAAAATAGGTGAAAAAAGAGAATACGTGGAGATAGAAGCAGCCCCAGCCTTGTTATTATGCAAAGACACTTTGAAGAGAGCTGGAAAAGTTCTATACATTGACAGCAATAAGGCAATGATGTTCAAGAAGCTGGTGACACTTGAGCTTACATCCTCAGGCCGCCACTGTGCGAAAAAAAATTAGAAGTAGCAGAACCGATAATGAGGATCATAATGAGGCTCTGACACTGACTGACAGCATGAATAGGAAAAGTACAAAGTCCTAGTGCAGCTTCAAGCAGTCTGGAAATATATTTGAAAACTCAATAATAATGATGATGACAAACGTAGCCATTTTGAACAGGATAGTAAGCCTCTGTGAGACATGTACTAAGTCCAGCAAGCCTAAATCTAAATCTGCTGGCTTGCCAGAGACTTCTACATGCAGAATGTATGGCATCTTTGCATTATTTATTACTTATCATGTTTTAATGCTGGCGATATTAAGCATACAAAGAAACCTGGTTAAATTGTAAGGCAATTCTGGAATAAGTGGAGATGGTCCACCACAGAGACTCGTCAGTGATAATGGTGTTCAATAATGAAAAAATTAGAGATATAACTGACAACTTGAGATGCTGCTTACAGTCTATGAAGCAATGACACCTTGGACAGACAAAACCAAACCCAGGCCCCTATAGAGATTCTGTTGAAAATGAATTGGAGTAATGGTTATAACTGGAAACTGCCTCTAGACTTGGCACTTAGGGCAAAAAATGCAGAGCGTAATGCGCATGGCCACAGTCGATATCAGCTGGTATTTGGACAAAAATAATCTCTGTGTTAGTTGATAATCCCCCCCTGTTCTGGAGGGCATTGGATAGGAAAGCACATCTCTAAACTGTAAGCAGCAAGGACAGCATACACAGAAGCAGGATGTCCTGAGAGGAGGATATTGCACTTTGGTAAAACATACGTAATTTTCAGCAGCCTTAAAGGGATGGTAAACCCAGTTAAAAATGGGGATTTCAGTATTATTCTTGAGCGCTATCTTCATCATCCACCAAGATTTGAGAGTTCCCCAAAGTCACTAACTGTAATAAAATGGGATTTTAGGGGCTGCATTTTCTACAGTAATACAATCCAGCAGGGCTTGGTGGGCTTTAGTTCCCCTTGTAGGGTGACGAGATTGTCTGGACCCTGGTAAGACCAGCCAATGTCCAGTAAAGTGAAAATGTTACGCTTGTTGGAACTGAAATAGCTACAGGTCTTACTAGTGCTGCAACAATATGTTAGCAAATGTTTTTATAGTTAACATTACTGTAGAGCTCACTTGCAACAAACGTACACTTTGGAGGCTTGAAGTAGTAAAGTTGCTGCAAGAAAATCAATGTTTGCCATTGCTAACTAAAGCTCCCTATCATACTGAAGCTCTTGCTAGTCCTCACATCTTCTGATATAACGTTAAATTGGTAAAATAATCTGTGCTAAAACTGTGGATTTACATCCAGGAACAGCACAAATCGGTAGGCTATGCTAGCAAGGTAACAGCTATTACTCGCTACCATTGGCTAGCAGAGGACAACAGATGCAGCTGAAGAGTCAATCAAACAGGAAAAAGAATAAAAACTGAGACTCCTCTGATTGAATTGCTCCATTCATACAAGTGAAAGTTTATTTTCCTGAGTGAAACTCAGAAGAAATCCATCGACAATGAAAATTTATATATTTTAGTTTACATCTCTTTAACCCATTGTAAATGCATCTGTAAATTTATCAGTTACATCAGTGCCCCCAGTTGTGATTGTGAGTTGTTTAGTGCACCTAGCTACAGTAGCAAACATTTTAATTGAATAGATCATTCTAAATAAGATGTATGAGTTTATTTTGATATCTGATGTGTCCGTACTTTATCGCAACAACAGTTTGAGCCTTGATATAATTATTAAGAGTGCCTGGAAAAAAAAATAGTTCCTCTGCTTATAGCTATAGATAACTTTAAAACCACAGCAGTTGTTCCTAGAAAGACGGATATCTCTGAGGTACAAAAATCTGTAATTGATTTTCTAACTGCCATAGTTGGTTTATATTTTAGAGCTATGATTTTTGGCTAGATCCCGACAACGAATGGAAGTGGATTAAGACCTTGACAAGCTTGACAAAAGGGGATGCTGACAATGGAAAGTATGATGTCACATTGTACTTGTAGGTGCATTTACATAAGGGTTAGGCTGCCAAGAACATAACATGTTATGCCAAAATGAAATATCAGTTTAAAACTTTTTGTTCGTTTCTGACTGAATAAAAGCTGAATGATTTCTTCACTCTGTTATTTCTACGGCCCCAAAATCAATAGAAAGTTAGAATTTTGACATCCCTTATATAGTCCTCAGCAGTGAGAGTAGAAAAAATCATTCCTTCATGTAATAATGAAGTCTTTTTTTTTATGTCAGAATCCATGTGGTAGGTCTGGAGTTACTTTAACACAGTTATGCTAATCTTGACAGTGGTCCACAAAATCTTCACAACTCAACATCACTGTGCCATATTGGATTTTTAGTGAGATAGTAGGCCTCCTGTAAAGTGCCTCTGAGCTTGGTGGGGAGACGGTGTCATTTATTGCTGTCTGAAAATCACTGACCAGTTTGCGCTTGCTTGTCATATGGATGACCTCTCTTGGGGTGGCTCAAAAACATTCACAAGTACAGTCATTCCACACCTGAAAGCATTTTTTGAAATTGGCTGTGAAGAACATGAGAGCTCCTGCTAAGTGGACATAGAGTTTGTCTCTGGGGAAGGTGTGATCCGCCTGCAACAAGATGCCTACATCAGAAACCCACAGCCCACCATTACAGAATCAATCCAAGGGCTCAAGTTGAAATCCTTAAAGATTTAACCAATGTCACACACAATAATTCTGATATGACAAATTTTATTTGAGACACAGTCAAAATGTTAAAGGCTGACATTAACAATGATTTGTGGTAATGGAGGATCATTAACAAGGGGTATGTTTTTTTTTAAATAAAACATGTTGCACTGTGAGGCACAAAAGGAACCGACAAAATATATAAAAACAAATTCTGCTCAGCCTCACCAGCTCCTAACCACTGGATCAAAAACAGAGTCCTTGTTTCTAAGTCTTTGATGATGCTATTAGGCTTCGGCTGAGATGCAGCTTTGGTGCAAAGATGTCTGCCATATTGTTAATCCAACATCTGATCTAGTTTGTCATTTACAGGATATTAACTCTGGATCTATAGCACTGTTGGACAAATACGCTTTTGCTAAACAATAGAGATGGGAACAATAGGGTAACCCTCTGAACACTGATCTAGGCACGTACATTCTCACCAAAATGGCAAGCTGTTATAAAGGATGGATACAACCAGCAGAACTGTAAATCTGTAGAGAACACCAAATCTTTTGGAGAAGGAAACACACACAATCTTCCAAAATCTATTTTGGAGTTCATGTTTATGTTGGACTATCTAGGAAGAAGTATGTTTCTTCTGCAGCCCATAATGGACAACCTTTTTGAGAAGTTAGAAATGGCTTTGTGTTCACAAACATCAAAACTGGCCTGGTGCTCAAGAGGTTACCTTGAATAACCTGGATTTAGGCAAGAGCACCACCCAAATATGGATGCACTGTGACTTTCAAATTAGACCTAATTGGGCCTTTTGCAAATGATGATCTGTCTCCGGAAATCGATGTGGATGATGATGAAAAATGAGAGTCAGGGATGGAAAGTTACAGGACCACACAGAAATGGCTCATTGCTAAAATACAAAGGCCAAGTGTGCATTATACGAGTCTGAAAATTACAAAATCGCTAAACTGCTCAAGTCTTTCTTGTGATCTGATGTCTTGTTGTGGTGTGCACAGTACACACATGAGTGTAGACAAGGTTCACAAATTACAAAAGTGAAAAAATAGGCGAGAATTTTTTCCCCACAAAAAAAAAAAAAACAGTTTGCTCATAGCCGTTCATTTGTTCAGACATTTGTTCATAGAAATCGAGGAAAAAGATGGGCAGCAAGGACTGTCTGTCTGGTGCGGCTCAAAGTCTGGGTCAGACTATAGGCAATGGAAAATGGCATGTTTTTGTTCATTCTTTAAAGAAATAAAATAACCCCTCTCATATGAATAGCCAGGCGCTTTTATCTAGGGAGAGCCTGTCAGAGTGTGTCTATGGGATTTAGAGTTCAGCTGTGGTAATATTAAGGACATTATTTTGTGAACAAAGACAATGACCTATTGCACACAAATTCAACAGTGTGAGAGCCAGAAGACATGTTGTCTGGAGCCGCCAAAAATGGAAGGTGACAGACAGAGAAACTGGGTTTATCCTGTCAGAGAAAACAGACTCTGTCATTGACCTCGCTGCCTCCGTGCAGCCCTATCAGATGGCAGAGTTGACTGTGGTGGTATTTGGTATTGGAAGACAGAGGGCTGAACAACACCACTCCCCTGAATTGTGAGCCCAACCGCACCAATGCAATTCATCGTGAAAAATGAATAACTATGGATCTGGCCAAATCCTGTTATGTTTTGTCCTGCACCTACTGTGTTAATCCAGTATTGTGTAACTGTCTTGTAATCTGCTTGCACCAATTAATCACATCATATTCCTTGTATACCACTTGTGCTTCTAAAATAAAAAAGCATCTATGTCTCCGATTTTATTAGTCTTGTTTACAATATTCAGAAATGACAAATAGTTCTTTGGGCAATGCCGTGGTTGGTTTCAGATCTCTGCGGTCTATGACTAGTATTAGACAGCAATGATGTTGCTGTCAGCCAAATTTGCACTAGGAGCGTCATTGCACCAACAACGCAATCAAATCAGGTCACACATAAATGCACACAAAATACACACAGACACACATGCTGACAGATATTCATTCATACACACCCACATTCCCAAGCTGAGGAGAGGAGGCATAATAAATCAAGTATGCAGCGCAATCACGTTGTATGTGATTAACATTTTTGTCTCTGCACCCCTTGCCTTACCTCTCAGATGTTAATTCACTGAATACCTAATGGATGTGACGAATGACAGATTTTTTCCCTTGTTTTCCCGTGCTACCATCTTTGTAGGATTTGATCTATCCAGAATAGCAGATACATATTTATAAAATGTTATCTTGGATGTAATGTTTGTGGGAGAATGTACAGAAAGCTTCAGGGCTTCATTAAATGCCAATTTTTACACATCCCACCCTTGTGTTGATGCTGAAAAAGAGCAAATCTACAGACACTGACAATACAGGTACTTAGACTGAAAAGTGGAATTTTTTTTTTTATTAAACCCAGCTTCCTTGTCATGGAAGAGGTGAACAAGGAGGTGCAGTAAACATGCGAGGGGTGACAGCACTGATGGAAAGGGAAACGGCTGCCTATAAATAACATCAATGCATTCGTCGGGCCTTGTAAAAAATGATGATTGAATACATTTGAACTCTGAATACCTAGTAAAAAGAATGACAGATATACGGCATACAGCTAACGGACAATTATTGGCTTCTTCTTAGTTTGTGGTCTTCTGTTCATTTTTACTGGAGGAGGAGTGATAAAGATAAGGTTATCGGAGAGGGTGAGACTGGTGCTGCATGAGGTTGTATTTCCATCTCATAGCTCCACTTAGTGTTTTTTTTTATTGACACAGTAGGCCGTAAGATGGCCAGAGAGGGGGAGCCACAGGAGAGAAGTGTTTGATAAGATTTGGCCCCAGGTACGCAGGGCTATATGGAGGAAAAAATACTGGATATTTTGGAAAAACACCATACAGAAATGTAATATATGTACAACTCTATAGGGCATTTCGATATATTGCATATATATATTAATATGTATATGCCATATATGGATTAACACCCATATGTGAAATATATTGGAAATGAGCATATTCTCACATATGGACATACATGAAATACATGCATTGTCCCCATTGTCCTCCATTGTTTTCATATAGGAACATATATATGTTACACAATTATGGGCTACACATATTGTATGTCACCAGAGGGGGTATATATGTTTGGTTCATATATAAATATAATATTATATATGAATTAATAACTGGTATATAGGTTTATTTCTCTGATAAATGGGCATATATGTTCAGATATTGAATTTCCATATGGGAGGTTACAAGTAGTTGTTTATTGTTGACTTTTTTAAAAAGTCAGGTGATTATATAATCTGAAATGTTCGTTTTTTTTAGGCAAAGATAGATGATACCCTTAATAGTAATCCATAGTCCATTATATTTTGATGCCAGCAATCATTTTGCAAGGGTGCCACCTTTTCCAGTTGGTGGATATCTCATTTTGGAAATAATCTCTTCATGTGCTTCCAGAGGCGGGGGATGTTAACCACTATACCCTCTCTGAGCATGGAGACAGTATTCCTTTGGTACAGGAGTGACTGTGGGGGCTGACACAGTAGTCAGCCTTGCACCGGGTGACCTTGTTTAATTCAGCACATACATTGCAGCCCTCTCAAAACATGCGCAGCCACACACAGCCACGAGCTCCAGGCACGCAAACACACGGTCATGCACACACATGCTCACAGTCACGCGTGCAGGCTCACAGCTTGTGCATGCACACACACAGATACAAACACGCACCCCGAGGCCGAGGACATATTTTGTCATTGGTGCTTATCAGCGGATATAAACCACAGACAAGGAAAATGTCTGTGTGTGCTGCTTAGCCTGGCTACTCTACAAAGGATTTTTATTCTGTTCTCTGATTATATCCCAGTGCTGCATATGTATTACTTTGCATATAATCACTTCTCATGCAAGTACCCTTCTCCACCTCCTTTAGGCAAAGACTAGAGGGAATCAATATCTTGCTGTGATCATTTCTTACTGAAATACCTATCATCATTCATGATAATGTAGATAGATCAGTGCAGGGAAGATGAAAAATTTCACCCTTTATTCACCTTACTGTACCTTGCCTGCTACAATAAAAAAGCAATAAAAGAAGAAAAAAAAAACACTACTGTGAAGCTGAGCTATTTAAAGTGGATGAGCGGTGCGTGGTGATAATGAGTGTAATGAGAGATCCAGCGGTTGGTTCGGGAGGAGATGGGAAAACAAGTTCAAAAGCTTCCTTTATGGAGTCAGCCAATCCGACTGGTGAGTTCCTCCGGTGATGAGCAGAGGCAGCCAATCAGCTCTCTCCTTCTGAGCCTTGGCAACAACCTCTTCGGCAAAAGGGAAAGCACAGTGTGATGTGTGTGTATGAGTTTATGTGCATGTGTATGTATGTGTGTCTCTCTGTGTGGTGGTGGTGGTGGTGGGGATCATTGTGTGTGCAAGTGTATTAGCGTCCATGTCTTTGCTCTGCGTTCGTGCTGTCTCGCTCCGGAGTGAGTACGCGGCTCTTAACAGCTCCAATAAAATCCGGCTCAGCTCCTCTGTATGCAGGTCTTGTGTGTGAGCTGGCGTGCCACACACATGCTGCCATGTCTGTTCTGATCTGCGGCGCGCGTTGAAGACTCGGGCCCAGCCACTTTCATCCTATGACTGACAGATTAATGGATGACCTCATGAATTCATTATTACGATCTACTATAAACACACACGAGATACATGTCCGACCTGATACACGCGCAGGTGTGGGGCCGCATAATTAGGATTGAGTGGAAAATTTGCCCAAGCTGGGTCAGGCAGACATCGATTGTAGAACAGCTGATGTACAGCAAAAGTTCTCTGCTGTCAAAAAGGAAAGTTGGAACTGATACAAATCCAGCATATGGCCGATGGGAAAGTCGAGTGAAGGCTAAATAGGTGAACTTTTGGTTTGCTGGGCAGAGCAAGATCAATGTCAAACAGCTTTTTTTTTTTTTTTTTTCCAGTCAGGACTGTGTGTGTGTGTGTGTGTGTGTAGGTGTATAAGGTAGAAGGGTGCATATTTAAGATCATTTAACTCCAGTTTCGAGTTGGCCCAACCAACAGGGAAAGGCGACTATAGATTTCGGATCAATCAGGGAAAAGATACAGTATCAGTCTTTGCATCCAGTGTAGTTAAGCTGCGACACTGGTCTAAAAAAAAATCTGTGCAAAGCTACTGTAGATACTCAATCCATTTCAAACTTAAGTGAGCGTTTGCTGAGGGATTAAACTCATACTCAAAGGTTCAACAATCCTGGGTGAGTGGACACATTAAACACAGGGTGTAAATACATCCACGACACATTGAAGATCCACTCTCCCAAATCAGCTCTTGAGATAGTGAGATAAACTGGCCACAATACAAATGCACTGCATCTCCATCTGAAAGGGAATACTTTTTGTGTTCCACAACATTGAAGGTTAGGTTGGATCCAATACCCTGCTATATATTTTTGGAACTCAGATTTGCCCGGTTTCAACCTAACAGTGCCCAGACTCTGTTTCGAAACAAAAGAAACAAAATCAGAGTATGGGCTGTGCCGGGTTAGATCCAACCAGGAACTGCACACAAATGGGAGATTGGTATTATATTTACTGAAATCTGTTCTGAGGGCAGCAGTGCATGGTTTAGGGTTAAGGTTAGGGTTAATGTTTGTGTTAGGAAATGTGCCCTCAGAACATGTTTCAATGAAAACATTCCCGACCTCCACACAAATCAAACAGATAGACTTAAATTTGAGTGGAGGAAGTGACACGAACATCATTCTGTGTTTTATGAGGAAAATTAGACGATTCTGAATGTACACCCGACATCATCTTGGTACAATTTCAATGCATGACACATGTTAATGCCAGGTGTAAATCAGCCCTTGAGCTTACCTGTCATCTCCTGCTGCAGGTCACATCCCCTCTCCCGTTTGTATTCTCTACTATGATGGCAGAGTGTTGAATTGAATGTAGGTCCTGAGTCATTTTAAAGCTGTAGGCCCAGGCCCCAGTTGTGTTTTAAGCAACAGATAGTGGGAGCTGACAGGAAGTGAGCCCTGCTATCTCTTCCCTCCTGTCAGCGAGGTGCTGCCTGCGATTCAGGCTGTGAGTCAATGCTTTTAAAGAGGAGATAAAGCCATGGCCTCCCACATCTGCTGGCTGCAGTTGCCAAAGTGAAGAGTGTGCATGTAATAACTTTATATCCCTAATTCTAAAAAAAAAAAAAAAAACATATATAGGATGTGTGTATTTGGACAGCACGACGGTGGTTCGAGAGAGGTCACAGGCCAGCGTGTGTCTATCAGCAGTCACGTATCCTGCCAAAGTGCCCTTGAGCAAGACAGTGACCCCCCTGGTGGTGGCAAGTGGACCCACTTGACGTATTTTTGGGATCTGGACAGGGTGTATAAGTTGGTGTAAAGACTGCAAGTGTTGTGAGGTTTTGTCATCACATATCGGGACACACTTGGCAAAGGAAGATGTTTCAGTTGAGGCAGCAGTTATAGGAGTTTATGACCAAAAATGACACAGGCCTTAAGAGGAGGCATATTCTGAATAAATGTGTGAAAAAAGGCCCAATTAGCAATCCAAACATTAAAACAACAAACTTTAAAACATTGCCCAATATCATAAATTCAACTATAAAAGCACAAATAAAGGCGTCAGTAAATAAGCAACCAATTAGATCACAGTTGCCTAATTTACAGTGAGCATATTACCCTGTAACAGAGGCTTCAATAGCTTGACTTTTATTTACATAGGAATGTTTTCTTGCCTGTCATCTTAATAACCGCTCCTTCCTTTCTGCATACAAAATCCTGATGCATTGTGGGATACACATAGCCCTTAATGGTGCTCCGAAGCAGTATTAGGATAAGGGTTCATTAAGTGTGGATTAAGTGCACCTGAGCGTGGGCATTTTCAGAAATGGGGCAGTCTTCCACGCTTACTCAGTGGCCTGTGAACACTCACTCGAGACCCCAAGACCGCAAGTGTGGGTACTAGGACAAACCCACAGAAAAAAAAAAAAAAAAAAAGGGAGTCCAGACAGGACAATGACACTCACTGGAAGCTGCTCGGGATCACAGCGTCTGCTACTTGCCTGAAAGTAAATGTCATTGTGTTTTTGTGCATGAATGTGCTTGTATTTGTGCATCTTTATGTGAGTGTGTACTCACGTATTGGTGTATTTTTCTGTGAGTACGGTGGTTACGTCACTGTGTGTTCGTGTGTGTGAATGTGTGTGTGTTTGATACCGCTGTTCACACACAGACAGGTGTCGTCCTCTAAACTAAGGCCTATTGCCTCCTCTCTCTGGCATCATTCAGTGAACAGTTGTCGGCTCCGATGGGGGTCTGCGTTTGTCACTGGGCCACATCAGAGAAAGAGAGAGAGACATAAAGAGGGAGAGAGAGAGAGAGAGAGAGAGAGAGAGAGAGAGATGGCGGACAAGGCGAGGTGGGATTGTTGAGCGGGAGGAGGAAGTGTTAAAGTGTTTATGAGTGTGTGCGCACGTGCACCTGTGTACGTCAGTGTGTGTATGTGCATGTTTATGCGTGTGTGTGTGTGTGTGTGTGCGCATCTTGTATGAGTCACACATTGTGGGGGCTACAATGCATCTGTGCCCAGCATGACAAATGTGTACCGCTTGACTCTATTTCAAGTCCACAACCACATTCCATATGGTGTCAAATTTACACACGATGATGTATAAGGCCTGTGGCTGCGCCGCTAAGAAATGAATGACTTATGGAATTCACTGATTGGGTATTGTTATTATATTGTTGGTGACCTATAATGCAGAAGCAAATACAATACATCCACTCCAGTTTATCATAAAACACAGCGGTCTCGTCTGAACGGCTCAGCTCGCAAACAGCACGATTTCATTTCAAATTGAATGAGCAGTAAATATACAAACGTTCATTGTGTTATAAGTGGCGTTGATCAAGTGGGTGCAGTTGAAAAGGAACAGCGCGTTTCTGTATGATTCAGTGAAATCAGTCACATTTTAACCTCAGAATTCATACTCGGTATCATCGGCTATGCTCAGTTGTAAGTGCAGGGGTGAATACTGTCTATTCAAGTGGTGACACTCCAGACAGCTTAGTGGTGAACAACTGCCACCGCCTGGCCAATTTTACAACTACACCCAGCTTGACATCACTACTCACTCTGTAAAATTTTAATAATGTAAGCAGTAATGTGGGGAAAAAAATGAATGTAAAAAAATGAATGAATGTAACCAGAAAAAATAACAATAAAGTCCTTGATTACAAGTGTTTTGATCTTTTGGTGTGTGACTGCTTGTGCCAACAAAATTCCCAAGTTGAGTAATACCGTCTGTATTACTACACTTTCATTATTGATACCGAAAAAGTAACATAATATAAGCAAATGATGGTACTTTTTGAATGATAGCATCTAATTTACAGTATAGTTTGAAAAAATATGCATGGTTTACAGACTGGATTCTCTGTATTATATTAATACTGCTGCTAAAAACATCCAATTGAAAAGTGAATAGGTTGACATTCAGGTGTGACGAATGGCTGCATGGATAGGAGTATTGCCACTATGTGAATATGGTGCACTAATAACTGTTTCATGCAGTAGCAACATATTTTATGAGCAGCCACACTGCTTAAGTATTCTAATTTTTTACTAAGAACTTAAGCTTGTAAGTACTGTTCTAATTTCATAAAATTAAGCGCTGTTAAACAGCAGGGGCCTCTGTCTGCCTCAGCATAGGCAGATAGAGCAACAAACAGGAGGAAGCTCACGATAATGAAGAGGAGTCTAGAGTAGGCAGGCATGCAACTGATCGCAGCAAATAAACCATATAAACAAAATGCTACTCAGTTCCCTGATGCTAGACTGCTTCCCATCCCCGAACCAGGAACAGAAACCGAAAAAGGGTCAATGCCAGTATCCTCTACACTCTGTGTCTCTGCACTGACTGGACTGAACATCTTTCTTCACTTAAAATGAGATATCCACCATGCAGACAAAGTCATACCTGATATAACATAATGAACGTTGGCATAAATGTAAAATTCTTTATGGAACATCACTTACATTTTTGGCTATTTTGAGCCATTTCTTTACAAATAGTCATATTTAAGAGGATTTAATCATTGTGGTTTTTTTTATCCTACATGGAAATGTACATGTGGGACATTTCCATATATGGCACATTACGTCCATTTTAAATACACAATATGTACAACAAATATGGGCTATATATATAACACTATATCCAAAGGTGAAGTATATACGTTTGGTTCATATATGACTATATATGTAACATATGACAACATTCCTCCAGTATATGAGCATATATTTTATACATTAGATTTCAGTGTGGGATAAACTGCTTGATGGCTTCTTTTAACACTGTTTACTAGCCTGCTAATGGTGTTGTCAGTTTTCAGAGATGTTCTGGTGAGGCCAGAAATACTGAGTATCAATACACAAGCAGAATAAAACAAACCTGTTGCAGGGTTTTCTTGTGCCCCCCTCTCCCTCTTTCTTTCATCTAAAGGTGTTGAGGTATGAGAGCTCACAAGCTGTTCTGGCAAGAGAGCTCAGAGCTTAGCCCATAAATGGGACTCAGGATAACCTCAGGTACTATGCATTAAAGACTGAAACAGTATATATACAGTTGGTGAGAAACAGGTCCGATATACACACACGACTAGTGATTTATGGCTCAATATGTTGCAGTTGGAAAAACAGCTAATATTTTTCTCCTGGGAGTCTGCCAGTTTTCTCTCTGTCTCACCTCATAAGTAGACACATTACGATTCCTCACTCTCAATTCGCACAGCTCTCACTTTACTTTCGCGTGGATGTGAATTGCGAAGTGCCGAACACAAAAATGATTAATTCCTATGGTAGTCTGTGATGTGTGTAACATCTTAAATAATGGAAAACCATCCATCCTCGCTCTCAGTCTCTGCGATGATGTGGCAGCTCAATATATGATATCAACACAATGGCTGTGTTCAATAAAACACATTGAGGGAGTCACTAGACGCACAGTAGTTATCTCTAGGGTCATCATGTCCCTGCTCTGGCAATGATTTCCCTCAGTGTGTGTGTATGCATGTGTGTGCATGCTGCCAGCTATTTCCCCACCTCTTTACTGGCTTGTCAGTAGTCTTGGGAGCGCTCCAAAAGCACAGCCACCTAATTATTCCACAGCGGATCTGACACACTAACAGGTGGCTGCTGCTGCTGCTGCTGCTGCTGCTGCTGGTGTTTCTCCCCGGCTCCCCAGAGACCAACCAGAGAGCGTGGGAGCAAGACATGCTGATTTTTCCCTTCTTCATGTGTTAGGTCGCCTCAGCACATAATCCCTTACGCAAACCAGATGCACCGACTGGAAACATGTTCTCATTTGCAGCAACAATCAGTCATACAAACAGAACAGGCAGCGCGTTCCCAGCATTTAATTTTAAGGAACAAAAATCATTGGGTGGGATTTTCTCTGTGTTGCAGTCTTCATGTAGATCATAGCGACATATTGTGATGTATGCAGTTATTCACCAGGGGGTGAAAGAGAATGGGGTAAATAATCCGCGTGATATATGTATGCAGCATAATTGCAGCCATCAGTGGCAGCAGCCATTTTATCAGTCACAACAACAAGCCCCTTGGCATCTTGGGCTGGAGAACACCGAGTGCTCATTCAGTGACAAAGTGCCGCTAATCTCTCTATCCATTTTTCATTGCTACTGTATACGCCTCGCTCCAGGGAGAGACCGGGGGCAGGAGCAGGAGATGTAGGGAAGAGGAGAAGCTGAAGGGATAGAGGGAGGTAGAGGTGGGTGGCACATGGGTGTCAAACATTAGACGCTTTTACAGAAATGCACTGATCTATAGCTTGAGCCACAGTAACAGCTGCTGAGACTCCAGAAGCATACAAGTGGAATAAATACATTAACCTGGTTAGCTGTTGAATAGCATCCATATGGAGGGGCGTGTGTGTGTGCGAGTGAGTGTAAATGGGCCCTTGCATTGTCTGTATGTGTCACCGCCACACATGCTCAGTGGCTGGGCTTCAGGCCCTGGATGCTGCCAATGTGTGGCACGACAAATGGAGGACTCATTCAACAAGGGAGGCCTAACCAGCCATGGCAACGGCTGGCTCTCACTCACTGTGTCCGTATTGCAGCTAACCTCATGACAGTGCTACATTACAACGGATTAACCCCAGAGTTTGACTGATAGAAAAGCCATTCCTGTTGGAACCAGTTGCCTTGAAAGGTAAATTGGCTGTAACACAATCCTCATTTCCATAATATTCCGGAAAAGTTAATAATGGCAGCCGTTTCAGGTGAACAACAGGAGACGTGTCAAAGAGTGCTTTTTCTTTCGCTAAGTCTGAGGTATTACAATTTACTGCCTTGGAGAATATTGATTCACTCCTCCGTACACCCACTGGCCACATCTCACCTAGCACAAAATCTCCTCAAGCACGCAGGAGCTTCCATGTTTTTTTTCCCCCCTCTCACACAGCAAAACTACACGCAGACAGAATGGCTTCTTCTGGTAAGTCGATGGAACAGAAAAGGGTATTCAGTCCCGTAAATTGCATCAAGTGTATAAAGACAAACAAATGAAGCTAATTATTGATTAAATAGAAGATACCTTATCGCAGTTCTCATTCATCTGATCCTCATTCATCCTGCTTAATTGCACAGTGATAATGTGTTTCTTTTCGTACAATGGGGCTGTGATGAAATGTGAATAATAATGTGGTCCATTTGCATTCTCCGCATTCCTTTCTGTCTGACTGAATGTACCATAGATAGAGTGGATTTAATCAAGGAATAATGTTTATTTCCAGAGTGGTTGTATACATTGGAGAAATTTGTGTTCAAAGCAATAAATCAAATATTGAAACTAAGACCTTTTTGTAATTACGAGTCATTCGCTTATAAATTAGACAGAAGAATTATTTTGATTGGCTTCGGACTTTTAATCATCAAATACTTTCAAAAATGACCGCGACTTGAAATAGCAACTCCATTGCCAAGGTAGCCTTCCTAATAAAGGGTAAATATGCTGGTCTGGTAACACTGTTTTTATATAATGTCAGCTCAGTGAAAGTGAACAGTGATCCTCCCTTAACTAAAAAGTCCAGACTGACAAAGAATTCAGTCAGTCTCTCTGACATCAGACCCATATTGAAGCAAAGGGAATTTAAAAGGGCCTTCTTTCACTGTCTAACCTCTTAAACTCTTTCTACTTCAGCCATGCTTAAAAATTAGCTACTATCTATTGTCTTATCTGATTAGAAATAGCATTAAACTAAGAGATATACAAGAGCCAAAGGAATCTGCATTTAATAAATAAGCCTCACCATAATGAGGTGACCCAGAGGATCGTCATGGTTTGGTGTGATGAAGAGCTGGAGTGTAGGCCAGCTGGTCAGCCCCTCCAAAAATACCAATATTTTGATTAGTCATTTACTGTAGAGTCTTAAAATCTGCCAAATAAGACAAAAAAGTTGCCAATGTGGTGAGGTAATTTCACATATTCCCAGTGCAGTTTCAACCAGTTGTCTGGTTGAATAAGGCAGACCACTGCACTAATATCAAAATGTTTGATTCTGAGTCTCCAGCATAATGAAAGTCTACATTATTGGTAAATAGCCCTAATAAGCACAGCACCTTGCATGGCCTTCAGTAGAGTGCATACCTACACCAACGCGATGCAGTTAGAAGTTGGTGACTTCTCTGAACCAAACTACATAACTCCCTCCCACACTCCTCTTCATTAGTTATTACCCCTACAAACACGTTCCACTTTCTTGTTATTATGTAAAGCCCCAAGTTAGAAACAATACTTTGTGGTTGCATATTTCAGTGTGTGAGTATTGTATTGTGTGAATGCTATTGTAAAAGATTATCAGCGCAGTATGTTGCATATTTATATTGTGTATTTCATTGATATTACGTTGATTTTGATGACTTAATATGGGTGGTGTGGGAGGGGGGAGGGGGGCCTCTTGGCTTCTCCTGCACATCCTGTCTTGCACTTTTCATTTTTATCCTTTATTTTCTTTATGTGAATAAAATAAGATAAAATAAATAAATAAAATGTTATGCATTTGTCAAGATAAGCCAGTTCCACATATCAGTTCTCAGCAAAAGCTAATAATTTCTTCCCTGTGCCATT